>JAUZNK010085651.1:0-12864 GCA_035046665.1 Euphysa ruthae | reverse complement strand
ATATATTGTATTTATTTCTTTGGTATGTTGTTTGTATATATTTGTTTTTATTGACAAAAGTTTTATTATTAAGGTTTGACATTGTCTTCTTTTTTTTTAAAGTAAACTAAGTAAATGTAATTGTAAAATAAAGTTAAATTTTTGAGAATTTCAAAATACATATTACAGGTGTGTGACCTCTTATAAGACTTATTAAAATATTAATATTGTAAATAATGTTTTGTTACTAAAAATGGGAAACTCAATTAAATATTTATGTCTTATCTTTTTTAGTCACAAAGCATCAGTGTTGCTATATATTGGTTCAAACATTTTTTATATCAGAGGTCTTTTATATAATCTGATTGTAAAAGCGTGATTTTACTTCAATAATTAATTTTTACTCGAGCGTAGTTATCTTTTGAATTATATGTATACAAACAATATAACACAATTTGATCAACAAATAATGCTAACCAGGGGTGGGAATTGTCCAAGGGCAATATTCTTGGGAGAATTTATAGGAGGAATTCTCCTTGAGCCAAATATATCAACACAATATAATACTATTTTAGAGCAATAGAGGTTTTAAAGTTATTTTCTAAACTTCATTAGCTTTGATCCAGCTCATAATTTGCTTTACCAGCATACAAATTAGTCAGCTGCGTGTGTCTACGTTTCTTACGTTTTAAATAAACCCACTTTCAAGTTAAGAAAACAATATTGTGAACTGGTTAATGATATTGTATGTTGGTACATTCGGAAAAGTTAGAGAGACTTGTTGTTGATGTTATATAAAAGTAACAAAGTGATTGTGATAAAGTTTTTGTGGTTTTAACAGGACTGGTAGTTCAAGAAAAATTTAGATTAGGTTAAATTGAAGTAAAAAAAACTTTGTAATTACTCAGAAAGTTAAATTTGCATTAACGATATTGGTTACATATCATACGGTAAACCGAACAACAACAACTACAACACGTGTTTTCATCATAAAACTTATAAATACAAGTTAGTAGAAAATATTCTTTTATTTTATTTATTTATTTTTTTTGAAGTACGATTCAGACAAACCAGGCATACAGCGTCCCGTACGCCTTAATTGATCATGGTGTATGCGGGGGCATTCATGAAAAGGTCTGAGTAAGAAGCTCAGTAGATTAAAAATAATTATTTATGTATAGACAATGTTTGCTCCATATATTATTTCTAAATGACTTGTATTTCTCAAATATTAATCTCTCTAATTTATTCGAGAATATAAAAATTAAAGCCTCAGCATAAAAACCAGAATTTAATAATAAGAATATGTTCCACAACTAAGATAGCCCACTGTCTTTTTTTTCTCTGTATCCTCAACATGAATTTTGAGAACGCTAATTCTTATTTAGTATTTTTACATCTATATATTTATTAGAAGGCAATGTAAATTGATCATTGCGACCTGGAACTAAATTTACTGACTTACTTGCTAAATTGAGACTACCCTGTTCATCGAGATGTAGGCCATCGATCCAAAAACATTTCTTTCTAAATGTTGCCAGCTTTATCAAGCCAATTCAAGTTATCAACAAATGTGATGTTGATTTTAGATACATATTGCGGATATGTATATTCGTCTGTACTTCTCAACCAGCAAAAAAATGACGAATAATAGGAAGAATAGCAGAAACAATTAAATTGATGGAAGGTTTCTTTGAACATAAATACAAATCTTCAAATAATAAAATCTCAATTTTTAAAGGTGAATGGTCTCTCAGCATTTGTTCTACAGTCAATAGCAATTGGTCGAATGCTGTTTTGAATGGAGTGTTCTTCACACGTCAAAAAACATTCTCCACCTTACCTCCTCAAACAGCCAGCATTCAAATAATCTCCAATCGCACCAAAAACTTTGTGATAATGACTTACACTTTTAGCAATTGAATTGGCAACGATAGTAAGCTTGCTATCACTACTGTGTATCATTTTTTTTTCAACTATTATGCTCTTTTAACCAGCCTTGCTGACATGGAGTGTGTCAACCGACAACTTGCAAACAAATACAGAAGCAAACCAAAAAAAGCAATCACCGATTGATGAGATATTCCGGGATAATTAATTTCCAGCTTTATAAATTTCAACTGACGCAGGAAGCTATTTTACCATTTTGCACTGTGAACTGTTTACAAAACAAAATCTGACAAAGACTATGAAAAGCTGAAATACTGAAAGAGAGAGTTTAGTTGTATCTGAGATCAAAATAGAGATTTACTATTTTTTTCTAGTTTTTTTATTGAACTAAATTTAATAAAGCTAAGGGTTTCTGTTAAAATCTGCGAATAGTCTTTTGAAGAAAGGCTTTTAATCTATCATTTTGTCCAAAAAAAGTCAGAAAATTCCGTTTAATTCTGTATTTATCAATGTTTTAGATTCCGTGGATTTCCAAGACTTTTGAAATCAAGATTCATCAGAATCTTGATTTCTAATTTGATCAAAAAACCTGATTTTTACTTGATGAAAAGTAAGAAAATATGATAATTATAACTTTTCAAAGTGTAACAAGGACCTTAGAACTGTCCTAGTACTGTAAAATGGCAAAAAAATATTTACAGATAATCATGGCCATATTATGAGACTTTTTTCAAATTTTAAGACAAATTCACATTTGACGCATGTTATATAAGTGATTTTCTTGACCAAAGTCATAAAAATGATAACAAACCCAAATGAGTATGAAGTTGTTACTTTCATCCCTTTTTCTAAAGAGTCCTCTTTTCCTTTATAAACTGTTCAACCTCACCATTCCACCACAGGGTCTTCCTAAGTCTACCCAGCTCTTTTGTCCACCATCAGCAATCACCAATAACTTCTCAAAGACTATTCCTTAAAGTATTCCAGTTGCTTTCATTGTCTTTCTACCTGCTTTTCCCTTAACTTTCAGGCCTCACAACAAGACCTGTGCTTTTCCTTAACACAAACCACCAACTCACAGCAAAGTTGTTAATCAGAAGGAAATTCTTACAATTTGTTTTAAATTAACACCTTATAGAGATTAGCAACAATGACAACGCCATAGTTAGTTCTGCTTGTTGTTAAATCATTTGAGTTAATTTATAAAATATACGGGTGTTATATTTTTAGTTAACAAAAGAAATAAATGAGCTGAATCCACTTGTTATGAGCTCACCTGTGACTGTACTGCAAAATGGTCACGGTTTGAAAAAAAATGGTTACCATGTTGACAGTGAAGGTGATGCAGCAGTAACTAATAGCGATTGTAGTCCATTTGGTAGTTTGACTGATAACAGTTATTTACGATCTTCACGTTGCAGTTTGTCAAAACTTAAAACAGGTCAGTGTTTTGATTACAGTTTAGCAATTAAATCACCTGTCATTTATGGTATATTGGAAGCCCAAAAATAACATTACACTTCTGGTTACTTTGGCATATCAGAGTTACTGTCATCTATAGTTCTGCCTAAAGTTGTTTTGACTTTTCTGATATCTCTCTTGCAAGGATTTCTTTTTGTCTGCATTTATAAGATTTTCACCAAAAAATTTTTTTTTTTTTGGCATTTAAAAATATTGGTTCATTAGCTCGAGTGTGAAATCAAAAATCAAGTTAGTATCAAAGCTTCTTTATTTCTTCAAGAAATTTTTATTGAGTTTTATGATCTCAAATTTCAAAAAATGAGTGACACTGATTAAAACACTTGTGTTGCCATTATTTTCTAGATTTTTTAGTGCTTTGTTGAAATGTCTGCTATAGAAGTTATTTCATTTTATGGTGACCTAACTAATAAATAAATTTTTAACTTTAAAATTAAGATCACTGAAGAACTGGTATTTTTAGGGTGAAAAAACTTCTTTTATAACATTCAAAACTTGCTTCTCTAGTGTTTCCTGAACCAAAAGATATATGATGACACAGGAGCTCCTGATGTTTATGATAACTTTACTAACGCTAATTTCTCACAAATGTTCTTTTAAGCTCTTTAAATAATTAAAATTAATAAATAAATAAAAATTAATTTGTATATTTATTTATTTCATTTCATGTTAAAACTCTGATTAAATTTTTGGACTCCTGAAAAAGCTATAAATTTCTGTTCGTCTGGTCATTTTTCTCAAAAACAGAAATTTTATTAAATTAATCTTTTCTACAATTTTGTATATTGTTGTTAGGCCATAATGCGAAACGCTAACAGTTTTAGAATTTGGAAAATTTTTGTACTGATATGTTACAGCCATTTTTGTACTGATATGGTACAGCCATTTTTGTACGGATATGGTACAGTCATTTTTGTACTGATATGGTACAGCCATTTTTGTACTGATATGGTACAGTCATTTTTGTACTGATATGGCACAGCCATTTTTGTACTGATATGGCACAGTCATTTTTGTACTGATATGGCACAGTCATTTTTGTACTGATATGGCACAGTAATTTTTGTACTGATATGGTACAGTAATTTTAGGCCTAAAATGAACATTTTTGAAATTTTCTCAAAATCTAGTATTTATTTTTTTACTTTCTTTTTTTTAATTATCTTTTGACTACTCTCAAAAGCCTCAAAACACTCAGATCATACTTTTTTTTATTTTGCTTGAAGCTGAAGAGTCTTAGACCCTTATCACCTGTCGGCGCTTCTCAAAATATTTTTTTTCCCGATCTCGTGAACTGAAACTCAATCAAGATGTTTCTGAAATTTTCTTGAAGTCTGTTTATTATTATTTGTTTAATTTTCCATGGAGTCAAAGGGCCATAGAGAGCATGTTTTGACCCACAGGTTCACCTAAAAATTCTCATTTTCCACGCAGTAGCCAAATATGTCAATTTTTTAAAATTGTCAGAATATTAAGTAATTATAAATAATATTTTTAAAGACCAAGCAAAATAAAATATTGTAAAATATTAAAAAATTTTCCAGTTTTAAAGAAAATATTTTCAAACCCTGCCAAAAAAACTTTTTGGAAATGTTATCGGGCCCAGGACATGAAGCAAGTTCATTTTAGTTTTGGAAAGTTTTTAAAATTTATTTTTATCTTTTTAATTTATTTTTTTGGACAAACTCTTTAGTTTGTCGTTTCTCAAAAATTGAATTTTAGGGATATTTATTCGGGTAAGCCATGTAACAGTTTATTTATTTCTGTAACATTTTATTATTATTTTTTTTTTTTTTTGCTTTTTTAACCTGACTATCAAATCAAGGAAAAAAAAGGAATACAATAAAATTAATAAGGGCCTGGTTTTAGCAGACATTATACCGAAAATAAAAATAATCTTTCATTCACTTTCTCCAGATAGAATTGATGATGCAGCACGTTTCTAAGGGTAATGACATGGTTTAGTACCGCTTAAGCAACGCGTATTATTATTTTTTTTTTTCAAACCTCGATTCTACATAAACCTCTGATTGGAAAGACTTCAGATTGGTGCCATCTTCTCCAACATGAACTAGATTTTCTAGGTGTTCCCTCCCTAACCGATTCTGATACTCGACTTTAACCCAGTTAATTCTACTAAAAAACCGTTTTACTTTCGCATTGGTAAATGGCGTAAATAGCAGTAGTTCGATGATGTGATGGACATTTGCAAATAACCCTTTGACATACAGCAATGACATTGCGTAGGACCAGACATCGCAAATTTTTATTCTAGTGGTGTTTATTAACAATGGCTGAATGAAACACTATAAATGAAAATTTAACTAAAAAATACAACTAATATTAAAATGTAAATTATAACCCTGTATAGTCAAAATCTAATAATCAATGTGTGTATCACAGACATATAAGGATCATAGTCACACATACAATTATTAAATATGATGTACTATGATATAAAGATAGACAATGCACTGCATGTTCCTATATTTTGACAATTTATTAATGCGAATCAAATACCTTGATGAGAGGAAAGAAACAGTAAAAGATACTAGTGATCACGTAGCAATAATATAGTAATCCACACTAATGATTGGAATAATTATTACCTTCACATTCTGGTAGAATCTGATACGTTTTACTCCCAGCAGTTAATAGGATTTGATCGTAATATTGAGCCAATATTTTTATTGTCATATAAATGAAAGTCTTTGTCACTTGACGGCCTACATGACACGTCCAATATTTCACAAAGATTGTTAAAGAGCGGGGATGTTGCCAATCTCCAAAACGACTTTCCATTTTGTTACTTAAATTCTCTATAAGAACATTGTAAACACTCTTTGCCTTTTCCATGGAAGCTTCTTAATTACATAGCTTGATGTTTTGGTAAGTAACTTCTAGATGAAATTAAATATCTCAAATAAAAATTAAATAGGCTTGCCATAATTTTCAAGTTTGTCTCTTTAGTTAGTGCACTTACTGCTCTCAGCCATAAAAATTTTTACATAAAGTGGCATCCACACTATTAGATTTTGGAAGTATTTGTTAAAAGAAAGTTTAATTACCATTCACAACTTGAGTACATTCTTTAATGAATTTTGTTAGGTTGCAACAATCCTCCAATGCTTTATCAATGAGCAACTTTAGCTTGGTCATTGCTCACCGAAACTCTTTAATTCGTCTTAAGGCTTTCACCGGATCGTGTTCATCGCTTTGAAAACTTAAGCTTAACACCTACAAAGAAAATAGACGGTTCTGTTAGCATTGCATATAAAATAAATACGTACCTTAAAAGTCAGCAAAAATATAAGTTTTAAAAACAGTCGATAATTAGATATATGAATACACTAAGAAACAATCTAAATGTATTATAAATTTTGTGACGTAAAATACTATAGTACTTTGCAACTAATAAAAGTATGTAACAAAATTTGTACAGAATATTGAACAAATTTTGTTAATTTTTTTTCTAAATAACCATTACTTTAAGTGGTTGAAGGATATTGATGTATAAAGCCATCATCATTGGGTGCTTTACCTGTTTCCATAGCTTTAAATAACCTTTCCGTCTTGCTGGCACCGAATCTTTTTGTGATAAAGATGTGTCATGTATATCCCATAATTAGCTAGGAGTTCGTGGAAGATCTACCTTGTTCCGTATGCTTTATGTGGTTTAGGAATGGTATGGTTGAATATTTGTGAAAACGCCTCCAACTTTCGCAGCCTCTTGGAGCTTTTTGTGTAAAGATAATATAGCTTTGTCAGCATGTTGTCAATTTCAGAAAATGCTTGAATATGAAGAATTTTAAACAAATTTTTAAAGAATTTACTGACCCAGACAAATCTTTCTCAGTAATAAATATTTTTGTTTAAAATAATATAAGTTAACTGGGCTCAAAATAGCATTCCGAAATTCCGGGTGGTTATATGAACCATCAAAATAAAAAGTAGGAGGTCAAATAAAAATTTTCTTCCTATCAATAACAAACTTTTTTCACCTCATTTTTAACAAGAATTCACTTCACCTAAATGAACGCGATGTAAAAAATTTATCATAAGCAATCCACCATATATTTTGTTTTAGTAAATCTTTTGTCATAACATTGGAAACGCACTTTAAATATCGCTTTTATACTAGTGGAGGTTATGTGATTTGACTCAAATATAAATAGAGGGGAGTGGCATATATAAGGATATAATTAAATTTATAATTTTTCATCACTCTATAAGTAAGGCTTCATAAGGTTTGACAGAAAATATGTATTATTTCTTGTTTAAAAGAAAAACCTATATATTATATTACAAAAGATTAAAAAGAATTCTTTAAGTAGAAACTTTATTATGAAAAACTTTTGTTTAGCAAAATAATATTTTTCCCGCATCTCATTTAGTTATGACGAAGTATGATTTGTTTACTACAGTGCAGAAAAATACTTTAAGTACGTGGTTAACTTTACATCTAATTTTTTGATTATCTATCTGTAATTACTATTAATTTTATTTTATTGCTCATACAAATGAAGAATTTATGAAATTTAAAACAAATCGTTTTCCAACATGGTTTTTAATCGCTTTTTGAGAAACTATGACGAAATTATACTTGTTATTATAATTCCTTTTAAAATATTCTATCTTATTTGAAAAAAAAAAACAGTTGCAGCTAAAAGTCCTTGTATTAATCCCTGATAGAATAATACAATAGCATAAACTTCTAAAGATGGATAAGAACTCTATCTTACTCTAACTTAATCTATCGTATTTATTGTTAATGTTTTTTTCTAAGAATAATTTTTATAACTTCTACAATTTTGTCTAATATGTAAAAATAGCAAACCCATTTCAGACCTTTTTGTGGAAAATATACCTGGCATACGACATACGCCTTATTTTAAAATAGCGTACAATAAACACTTTAGTCAATAACGTAGAACAGGTGTACGGTCGTACGCCTTGCGTATTTGTATTGTTTTTATAGTTTTTATTTTATATTTAACGATCGAGTGTTGTTAGCAAATTGTGAATTAGCGATTCGCTATTACCAAATTACCTTTAGATATTAGCGAATCAAAAAATTTTTAAATTAGTTTTCAAGTTTTGTTATGTTTTTGCTTTGTGAGTTTTTTTATTTCATTTCTTTACATTGATAAAGTTTTTTTTTTGGCTAATTCATTTGTAGCTTAAAGTTTATCTTCTTCTTCTTGGAATAGTTCGATAATCCTATTTTTTGAAAATTATTTTTATAAACAATCCTTTTCAGAGATTATTTTAATATATGCAAATTGATGCACATGATACTTCTCTTGCTATTAATAACAGAACTGTTTTACTTCATTCTTAACAAGAATTCACCAAAATCCCACGTTGTTTAAAATTTAAAATAAGCAAACAATAAAATTTATGCTAGTAAATTTTTCTTTGTTCCAGCTACTTGATTATCAATTTATTGATATAACACACTTTATCCACACACTTTATTAGCAGTGTTTTTTGCAGAATTAATGATTTTAGTGAATATTTTTTTTCACCTAAATACATCGTTTTTAATCTGGAGATTATTTTATATTTGTGGTCTATCTGTCTCTTTACCTTGGTTATGCATTAAATATGCGTAATTATAAGTCAAACTCAAACTATTTAATCCTTAAGCGGTTAGGGTGTTATAATAATTATTTGATAGAGTTAAATTTTATTTTATAATATTAATCACCCCCTTCCTTTCTATACTAGTGGTTATGTGAGTTAATCTTGTGGAATATTTTCTTGTAACGATTAAACTAAAATATGTAAATAGGAGGGCATACATACGGCATAATTTTATTCTAACGTTTTTAATAAATGAGAAAATTGTTTTGTTTTTTTTTATCAATCTATAAGTATTCAGTATTATTTAAGTGAAATAAACATACTTTTATCCTACCCATGAAAACACATTAAACAACAAAAAGCATGCATCTCAATGAGATTATAAAAACTTGTAATCAATGATACAAGTTTAAAAGTATTTTTGTAAAATATAATCTAATTTTTGAGAGTTTCAAAGTTCTTTGACTTGTGATTTATAATAAAAATAAACATCCCAATACAAGAAAGGAAAAGTGATGTTTTGAAATACAAATTAATTTTTTACTTATTTCTTCAGCTTCTCAATTATAGATTTTCAATGGAAAAATGACTTCACGACTTTTCCATTTTAGGAAAATAGCTTCGCAATTTGTGATTGTGAAACTGAGGATTCGAACCCTGAAAAATGAGTTCAGTTTCACTGTCCTTGTTTTTTTCTTCAAATCTTTGCCTTCACTCTTAACCCTTTGCACAACTTAGGCAAAATTCTAATGTATAAGCCATTTTTTAGCAAAAAATAATAAAGCAAAGTCTTTCTTTACACTATTGGTAACTTCTGCTATGTTAATGTGTAGAAGTTCAGTGATGGCTCATTGTTTAGCTTTCACCCTTGTCTCTTCAAAAAAAAAAAAAGATAAATAAAATCATCAACCCACTTTCACACACCAAACGCCATCTTTAAAAGACATAAATAAAAAAGTATTCAATAATAAAATTCAAAATGCCAAAATTCATCTGTTAGATACAGATCTAAAAAAATTCATCTTAGCTGGATTGTCAAGCATTTCAACATCAATGCTTGACAAGGCTGTAGATGTTGGTAATGGGTGAACATTTTCTCCAAGTAAAATATCCCTATTTATCCATTTGCTGATATCAAAATGAGGAGGGTTATATTTAGATATTTTAAAAGTTAGAACAGAAAAAACATTATCGTCTGAAGAAAAAAAAACGTTTTCATTTTCCTCATTTTAAGAGTCAGAAAAACCATAAAAATCTGACTGCTCTCTGTCCATCAATATAAGATTTACTAAGGACATCCTCTTCCCAGTTAAGATAAACATCACTTTCTTCTTGTGAGGTTATTTAACTTTCATTTCCATTGAATTTTCATGGAAATGAAGATGAAGTTGAAGTGAAACCTGGACTTGTCTGTGACTATAATATTTTTATTACATCGAAATCCCAGTTTTGTCAAGGGAAGACACACAAAGAGTTAAGATACCATTTTTATATGCAGTCTCACCAAATTTAACCGACTACCGAGATTTTTTTTGCTTAATGATTTAACTTAAAAATGAGAGCAAGATCGAGGATGTAGGTCACATCGTTTGATTTTTATGGTTTTTAAAGAAATAAAATTGTGACAGCTAGGTGTTCCATTTTTCTGATCAGGATTATGATGGTGAAAAATCAAGATAACGAAATTTAATAATTTGATTAATTTAATTATAAAGTTCTCCTATGAAGAAGCTCTTGATGGTTTAGGAAATGGAAAGAAGGGTAGAATTATGCATTTTTTGGTGTGATATCAAAAAAAGACACAAATCTTTCTTAAAGATTTTGTTCGAAAGTAAATGCTTAAGAGGCTGATCAAATTGACTTAAATAAATACTCTAGAATTTCAACAAAAAACTTTTGACTACTCCTTTTTTCTCCCTAGATAATTACTAATTTTTGGAAAAATAATTTAATATTTAATATCTGATGCAATATTAATCAGTTTAAACAGATAGTTCTATAGAAATTATTTGCGTCATATACAGGAAAACGTCTTGGAATGTTAATTAATAAATGAATAATACATCTCTGAAATGCACAGTTATGTAGAGAAAGTTAGAGCTTTAAATTATTCAAACATTTATGTTTTAAGAAATAAAAGCACAGTTTCAGGTCCTTTCGCTAAATTTCGTGATTCTTTTGTTAAATTTAAATTCGCAAATTATACCACAAAGAAAGACATTATTAGTTGGATCAGCAATTTTTTTTTTTTTTCAAGGATTTAAAAAAATTTTAATTTTGCTGGCCTAGTTACACCTTAAAGATTTATTTTGGAAGAGTTTTTAGTTGCATTTATACTCTTATTACGTTTGAACTACAAGTATATTACTGAAATATAATGTCATAAATTTTTGCTGATTTGCAAATGCACAGGTTTTATTGCTAATGTGCCTTTTTGGTGATTTGTGTGTGAGCTTAAATGAATCTTATGAACATGATATTGTAAAATTTCATTCGTCTAATATATGATTAGTGAATAAGTCCGTCAAAAGTTATATGTAGCATGTCTGCGCAATGATCAGTTGATTAGTTGTTAGGATTTTTTTGGATTTTATAGAGATCACTACTTATAAGTTGATTGTATTTTGTTAAATCTCTGGAAAAGCTAAGGGTGTATTAAAATTTTTAACTGCTGTAATTTATAACTTCTTATAAATTCATCTGTATTCTTTTATCTACAAGAAGCTACTATAAATTCATCAATATCTACTCATCCAGGAAGATCCCATAAATTCACCTGTGTCAACAAATCCAGTCATTTTTTTATGAAGCTTCGCCCGTAAAGCAAAATTCCATCGACATCTTAAATGACTAAGAACTCCCATTCTTGAGATTTGAACTTGAGTTATATGAAATGTGAATATCTGCTAGAAAATTTTATGAATTTTAACGATTTTTTTTTAGTAAATGTGAGTTTGTGGTTAATAAATTATATTTAAAAATTTAAATGTTATTTGTGTATTTTGGAAGAAAGTTGGTTTTACTTTTAAAACCATGAAATGACTTCCTGGAGTTCAAGGAGAGTTAATTAAAAAATAGTATGACCAATAATGATGGAAAATACATCTGATTTTCAATAAAAGTGATTTATTTTCGGTTTTTCAACTTGAAACAAAATGAAAATCATTCATTCTGGCCCATTTAAAAGAGTGAAACTAACCTTAAACTGAGTGGAATTTGAATGGTTAGTTTTGATGATTTTCTAGCTAAATTAAGTTAATTATATAATTAAACTATATATGTTGTAGAATTTCTCTAAGGACAAAAAGTTATTCAAAAAAAATATTTTAGGTTTATTTTACGAGACCAAAATTTTCCATTTTTTTCGTTTTTGCATATTTGCTGCAGCCATAACATCCACAATGTCAACATAAAATTTCCTTCCCATGAGCTGCCTTGTCTGATCAAAGAATTTTTGCAATGGATCAGTTGAGTTTCAAATTAATACTTGGTTAGAAGATACAGAGAACATAACAGGGTCCACCATGATGGCAGATAATTTCAGTTACAGGTGCTGATTTTGCGGCTGCATTTGTTTCTAATGGATTGTTAGTTGTGTAACCAAGTGTATCTACCTGAGTACCTCAGTCCACCAACAAGTTCCACTTCATAGAAAAGTATGTTGACCAGCCGTTTTTCTGGTTTCAGTTCTTCAAACAGTCTGCTAATGTTATAGTTATCTGTACATCTTGATAAAAGGTTCCTCATCAACTTTTCGTTTGGAAGACAAACTGCTCCCGAATTTCGTATCATTCAGAAAGCAGTCGGTGAGATGCACAATAATTCCGATGCAAGAATTAATGAATGCTTGGTGAATCGATGGCCGTTTGGTGGAGTGACAAGTAAAGTATATAGTAACTATTGGTCTTAATTGAATTGAAACTGGAGATT
>JAUZNK010085640.1:0-12865 GCA_035046665.1 Euphysa ruthae | reverse complement strand
GACATAGTTTTTCATGAAAACACGATTCTTCAAGTAATTAGCTATGCAAGACTTTTAACCTTTTTCTTTCCACAAATAGAAAAATTTTGGTATACATAACAATATTCATTTTAAATTTGCCTACAACTTCTAAATTGCTATATTATTTTTGCTTTATAGTTTCATCTGAAGGTATAATGTTTGTGAACAAGACTTCAGTAAACTAACGCCTACCACTCAAACTATAAGCACCACAGCTACCACAGAATAAATATAAATTGTATTTAGTTGCGTTTTTCCTTCATATCAATATGTAGGTGTATTTTTAACATGGTTAGAATTAAACTAATAAATTCCCTATCGTATAATGATTGGACCTTACCTTTTCTATGATAACTGTTAAGCAAAAAAAGCTATCAACAAACTGATTGTAGAATTGTTGATATCAAAATTGTTTGGGGTGAAAATTTCGTTTGGAATCAAAATATCTCATAGTTTAATTTTTGAGCATAGAAATGAAAGGATTTTCCGACAAAAGCCAACGAACTCACAGAAAAAGAAAGTATTAAAACGAAGATGGCAGCAATAAGTTTGTCGCTTCAAGAAGAAGAACGTTTATCAGAAAGCCTTTTTAAATACAACTGTCTTTACGAAAAAATTGAAAAAGGATATAAAGATAGAGATCTAGGGTGAAATTTTTGGGACGCATTTGTAAAATAATTAGGGTTTATAGAAGGTGGTAATATTATTTTTATGTTCTTTTTAAAAATAATAAATTTTTGTCGTTGTATCAAATGTAACCAGCAGTAATTATAGTATTAAATTGTAGAGTTTATTACAAGTATAATCAGTAAGTAAAGCCTCGCCTCGCCAAGCATGTTATTTCCTTTTAAATTTTATAAAAATTATATACATATTTTTTTTATACATCTATTTGGCTTTAATTATTTTCCATTTTTATGTGTGTGATGTACAACGGCACCACAATGGAAATATTGTTGTGACAGACAATTTTGTGCCTCTCTTTGCCACCATTTGTTTTTTCAAGTTTTTCCTTGTTAGTATTTTTTTTTTTTTTTTTTAATTTTTCTTTTGCCTTGTAATTTTATTAGCTTTTATTTATATTTGTTTGTGACAGAATAAATACTTCCTTAATTACTTACGTTTATTTCTCTTAAATTTACTTTTCAAAAATCTGAAAAGAAAGTTTTTGAGAAAAAGAAAAAAAAACTGAAATCAGCAAATAAATCAGGCACATCCGCTGTTGTCGTAATTAAGGTTTAAAAAAGTTTTAATCAATACAAATTTCTGTCATGTAAAGATAATCACAGTGAAATGCGTGGGGGAAAGTCAAATATTGGCCAGCCAATAGGACGACAAAGTTGAAACAAATGCCAATGAGCAATGAGAGTGAAGAAAACGAAAAGACAACGCCTTAGAATGCAAAACACAACATGCTTCGATAATTTTGAAAAAAGCGCACACCAATGGAAACGGATGGTGATAGTTTTGAAATTATTCTCCAAGTTGGAAAAAAGTATTTTAGATAGAAGAAAGGAAAGATGTTGCAAAAACGATAACGTAGAAGATTGTGGCGAAATGTTTGGAAAGTCTGTTGCGTTGGATTTACGCCAGTTTCCAACCTACGAAAAATGTGTTTTAAAACAAGGAATTGGAAATTTATTAATTAAATATCAAATGCAAAAATGGTGCGACCTACTAATAAAAACTACAACTTCACTTCACCCAAAGGCCCATCAACTTGTACAGGCCCCTACCTCATCTCGTTCTAGTTCTCAACATCCTGGAGAACAATACATAAACATGTTGTCAAGAAACATCGAACAAACATATTTAAATCTTTGAAGATACACATACATGTAAAAAATATTACAAAATATTTGATGTTATGTTGAGTATTCGTTTGAGGTTCTTCTTATATATGTAAGTTGCCATTGTACCAAATCCTCCTCGCTGTTTAAGTATTCCTTTAGCATGTCACAAGTTTAGACTGCATTTTGACCCTCAAACTGGTATAATCGGAGGGAAGCCATTTATCGCCACATCAGCGTAATTTGGGCGCCAATTCTCAGGAATAATTTTACCAGCATCCTTGCACGAATCAACAAAACTTGTTGGTATAAAATATGCGCTCTCTGTTAGCCGTAAATAATTATGATGGGCTGTGCAAGCCAATGTTTACTTTTTGACATTTTCTTAGCTTGCCCATATTGGCTTATGAAAAATTCTCTTCCTTGCAGAAAGAATGCCAAACGCATTTTCGATTGTCCGCCGACATCTGGAATGCCTTTAATTATAAATACGACTTTCTTCAGTTAGATCGCTCCAAGAATAAGGTCTCATTAGCCATTTCTTTAACGGAAAAATTTCATCTCCGATTAGGAAATATGGCAATGGGCATTTAGCAGTTTCTGTTATCTTCCTATTTTCTGGTATATTTTTTGCATCATTTTCAAATAGGTGCCCTAACGTTGAATTTAATATCATACCACGGTCATTATTACTACCATATTGTCCCATATAAAAACAATGAATACAGAGTTTGCATAGCATATAGCTAATGACACCATGCTGTAGAAGCCTTTATAATTCTAATATTGAGTACCTGTCATGGCGGGACATTCCATTCGGATGTGTTTACCATCTAGAACTCCTAAGACGTGTGGCATGAATCAGTCTTCTTCAAACTGTTTTCTACCTTTAAGCCAGTCTTCTTTTGATTCAGGATTTCAAATCTTATCCTTCAGACATTCATATATGGCTTCGCATGTCTCATTGATAATGTGACTTACGGTTGCTCTCCCCACACGAAACGAGTAACTGATACTTTGTTGAGTATCCCGAGTGGCTAGAAACCTCAACGTTGTGGCTAATCTTTCTGACGTTTTATTAGTTTACTTACTTTTTAGTCTATAATCAAGGTCAGCAATCAATTGAAAGGTGACATAGTGGCCACTTTTAAAAATAAATACAGTAATATCTGCAAGATAAAAATGGCACCGATTAACGCAATGTATTTATTCATGTAACATCTTGTATTCATTTTGTGTTTATTATCTTTATGAAAATTTTTCATGGGACTATATTTGTGCTTGATTTACATTTTTTTTTTTTTTTTACAATGTGGATAGGATATAATAAAAACAAAGTACAAATTTCTAACCCGAAAAAGTTTTCTCTATCCAGCTTCTATATTCTTGAATTAAATTGTGATATTCTCCATTGATCTCACGGCTCGCAAATACTCGTACCCAAAACCTTGTTGTTTTACTTTCAGTTTCCTTTTTAACATTTATGCTTTGTTCTAGTAGGAAAAAGAAATATTCTTCTGAAATGTCTAGTTTGTCTTCTGACTACATGTTTAGTTTTGGTTTTTTATGGCGTCTGCATATTTAACATGGGCTAACATGAAATGGTATTTTTAATAGTGGAAACACAAACCATTTCTTACCGAATATAATTATCTCAAAACAATGTTAAAAAATATCTCACTTTATCTCACAGTCGATAACGAGCTTTATGCACAAACTCACTTATTTTTAAACAGTGTTTTCTTTGGAATAGTCCTCCCCCTACGCTATAAAAGCTCCACATCTTTGCCTTGTATCAAATAAACTGTCAAGGTTTGGATCTGCATGTCATGTACATGTCGAATATGTCGTTAATTATTTCTTTCAGTGTTTTTTGTTTTATTAATTTATCCGTTTACGGAAATAAACTATTAAAATTCGCTGTCATCTGTCAAAAAATTGCCAAATGTCGTTAATTTTACAGAACACCGAATGCTACTGAAATCTTACTTCAAGATATATGCATTTAGCATTATGTAAAATACAATTTATTGTAAACTTTGTTGAAGCAATAAATAATTTTTTTTTTCCATTTGTCGTAGAAACCTGTAAATTTTAAGTCACCGTACAGGCTACGTGTAGTCTTGCATGGCGTAGACTGCCCTGTAAATTGTTTACCGTTTGCAGTACAACTGTAAATTTCAAACAACAGTAGAGAGTACTTGTAGTCTCTATTTGCAGCACACGCAATTGCAAATTTCTTTCAACTTTCATTATAGCTACTTAAATTGAAATATAAACTATATAACTAAAAAATATAAAATAAATAATAAACACTAATGCATCATTATACATCTTGAAGGCATTCCAAGATAATTTTAATCAAGCTGATCGAAGGTTTGATTTTAACGCTGGTCAACAGTGTGCATGTAACTCTTTATTAGCAGTTTGTTGGTCAGTATTTAAGATGGTATCCTTATGAAAAACTCCTGACTTAGATAAAGTTTTATAAGAAGGTGATACAGTGTATAAGTCTCTAGGTTTTAATCGACTCCTAGATTAGATGATTTACCTACCCAAGTTATATTTATAGATATTAATTGTACTGTCATAAAACAGAAATGTTTCAAAATAAAATTATTTTAGATGGAGTTTAGCAGTTTCGACATATTTTAATTCAAGTGTGCTTGGAAACAAAATTGGTGCTTCAATTATTACAAGCGGTTAGGTATCTGCTATTATATGACACGGAAATCACTATTAAATTTTTGGTTCACACAGTAGAGATGAAATATGTTTGATAGGAAATAATGGGTTTTCAACACTTTTGACATTCCGTTGTATAAAGCAAGTAGAAAATTATATCAAAGTCGTATATTTAGAATATCGAAATAAAGAATTTGAATGGTTTCAACTCCAATTTTTAAAAATTAGATTTGATAAAAATGAAATAGGTAATTTTAAAATATTTTATATTGACTTTGAAAAAGAAAAAATATTTTCAGGAAATTAGAAGCGTCAAGAAGACGTTTCAAAAATATCTTTGGAACTCCAAAGTATAAAAGAGTAAAAAATAAATCGAAAGAACGTTAAAAACGTTATGTTAATTCAAAAATTATTTCAAACGATCGTGTTGAAAGATTTAAGCTGCTTATGAGAGAAGATCCGCATTTTGTATGGGTTGTTTGTAATCGGTACCTTTACAAAAGGTCAGTTAAAAATTTTAAGCCTGAAAAATGTGTTTTAAAGTATGTAAAATTTACTAACGTAACTTCGTTCGATGGTTTATGTTATATTTGCAAAACTTGCGATAAAACGTCTTATCAGTCTGTGACAAATAAGGTTGAAATACAAAATTTGCCTGTAGGATTTAAAACTATAGAAAACGCCCAGAAAAAAATTTAATATCTAAAAGATTGCTTTTTAAAAAGATTTCCATAATGCCTAAAGGCCGAGCACCGAAAATGGATGGAGCTTTATGTAATGTTCTTATTGAATTGTAATATTTTTCCTAGAACAGAAGATAATAATGGCATTGTTGTTGTTAAATTGAAACGGAAACCTTTATACAGAAATCATGTCTTATTTGAACATGTAAAAGACAGTTAAATTTATTAAGCTATTTAAAGGCAAATAACGATTTATATGAAGACGCGGAAGTTAATACTACAGACATTCCAGAAAATCTTATGTCTAACTGAAAGCACTTTCGAAAAGGATAGGGAATTCAGTGCCATATTGGAATTAGTTGACTTGCCTATTCCCGTCATACTTAAAATAAAAACACCAGGAACCGAAACCCCAGAAAATTAAAATGAAGCAGAAAAGATTGATAACCAATTAGACAAATTTAGAGTAAGTACTGATGAAACTTGTCTTATTTCAAATAACCCACTGTCAGTGGAGACGAATTTAAAAAATTGATAACAGTGATAACGTTGTTTTAGGAGAAGTGAAAAAACTTTACCTCTTCTTACTGATGTGTTTTGTGAAAAATTGGCTTATCCTTATTTATTTCCGCCTGGAAAATTTGGTTATAAATTAAATATTTTAATCAAAGGCTTTAAAACTGCACAAAAAATTTTGCCTTTGGTTGAGATTATAGATTTCGTTTATGCAGTTCTAAAACAATTGGGCCTTAATAGTCTAATTTATATAGCAAAGAAAAAATTATCATGGTGTTCTTCAAATGCTGGAATGTTAAATTCAGACTTAAACAAAAATCATGGTGATTTCATTACGAATGATCATGCACATGCATTCATGAAATCCGTCAGTGATTCTCCGGCATATTGGAAAACCTTAAGTCAGCATTTTTTGCAATGGTAAAACAACTTGGTATACCTACATTTTTCCTTACACTTTTATTTTTTGACTTAAGATGTGACGATTTGGTTATGATAATCTCCAAACTTAGGTTTTCAAATATAGATCCTTAGGGCACGTCGTATTATGAGCATTGCAAGCTACTTAACAGGAGGCCTGCACTTATTGCAAGATATTTTGAACTTAGGGTAGAGTTGTGTTTGAAACATCTAGTGCTTGATGGACCTTTAGGGAAGAATGATTATTATGCAATTCTTGTAGAATTTCATATTAGAGGGAGTTCACATATTCATTCATTTTTTTAGATAAAAAAATCCTCCAAAGCTTTGTAAAGAAAATACGGTTGAATATATTCAATGGCTTGATAGTACAATTAGTGCAGAACTTCCTAAACCATCAGTGTATAGAAAGCTGTAATGGTGAATGTATACCATGTTCATCGACAAAGTATAAAATCGAACATTTTGTTATCATTTTGGAACAATTTTTACAGATAGGATGGTGATAGCTCTTTCACTACCTATTGATACGACTGATTAAGAAAAAGAAGATACTGATATGGCGCAAAGAAATATTAAAATCTATTTATGAATATATTAATTTCAGAACTTAATCCGAGTAAATCAAGTTTCTGAGACAAAACAAAATACAATTTTTAGGACACGTTGAATATGTTATTAGTTTTTCTAGTTTAAATGTGTCAGAAAGTAACGGTTAGAAAGCTTTAGAAATTTCAGAAGGTTATAATATATATTACACCTCCAAAGATGTCCAAAATAATATTTATTTAGTAATTATTTTAAACATGGTTATTGGCATGGAAAGCAAATTTAGAGATTCCACCTATTTTCAATGAATACAAAACTATTTCTTATATATGTGCTTACTTGTCTAAGTCAGAAGATTCAACAACTCAAGCTATGACCCAAGAATTAAAAGAATCATTGGAGTTTAAATATGGAAACTATGAACAAATGAGATCCATTGCTTGTGCCTAAACAAATAATCTTCAAGAAGCTGTTTGCCTGAGTAATGGTTAAGAAACGTTTGGCCAGGTGTAGTTTTTGCAAACACTGCGATCCCTGGAAAAAAGATCTTGGTTCTTAGCCCGAGAGAAATCAGCTGTTTACCTAATGAAATATGATCGATACATCAATAAACCTGGCAGTGCTTATACCAATTGTTTATATTTTGTAGATATTCAATTTGTTATGCAGAGTTCCTTAGGTTTTATTACATAATTTCTAGAAATATAGTCAATGATTGGCAACTTGATGAACTAGATAATAAATTTATTTCCCCTTCTTTTATGTCAATATACAAAATATTTTCCGCTAAAGTCCTCAGATGCTAAAGTTAAGTGTCGCAAAACCCCTGCAGTATTACGTTTTTACACTCCCAATAAAGATAAAGGTTCTTGAGTCATATGCACGTCATTTGCTTTTGTTTATCTTTTTAATAACTTAATGTTATACCATAGCACTTCACCAGATAAAGATGCAGTTCTCCTACTTGTATCTAGTGGTGTAGCTAGTATTAACATCAATGGAAGAACAGTTCATTCAGGATTTAACATACCATATCAAGGAATGATGTACTCTTTAACTAGTAAATGACGACAAGTTTGCAAGACAAGTTATCAGAAATTCAACTCATTATAACTGATGGAATATCCATGGTTTCTTAAAGGCTATTTTATCAAATTCACAAAAGGCTTGTTAACATATCTAATTTTCAAGAACCTTTTGGAGGAGAGTATGTTCTTATTTGTCGAAACCAAATTCCTCCGATCATGGCTAGAACTGTGTATGATAAAAAAAGTTGTTCAGTTAATAACCTACTACAGTTTATTGTTAGCGATTTAGGAAACCTCTTTAAGCAATTAGAGTTAACTGAAATCATGCGGCAAAAGGTGATAGATGTTTCAAACAAAACACGAATTGGTGTTATAGATAAATGATGTTGAAACATGCCTAAAAAAAACGCTTTATTTGCGCTATCGAAAATAAAGTATATCCTGCAAATGTATGTTTGCAAAAGATGAACCAGCCTTTGAGTATAGAAGACTTACGCTGCAAAAGTTGCCAAACCTTCAAATTAGAGCTTATAAAATTGACATTGTTTCTGAAAAAGACATCCAGGCTGCACGAAATAGAAAGCGAATTATTTAATTATTTCCGAATATTTTAACAAGATTTACACTTCAACTCAATAGCTGTTTTCAATATTTGAAATTTAAAGTTATAGATTATTTGCTACAGTTTAATCTATTTAGTTATAAAAAATGATTTCTTAAGTTCAGATTTAAAGGATTTCTTGAGAACATTCTTTCGGATATCTAGTGGTAGGTCATTGAAAATTTTAACGCGAGTGTATTTTACTGACTTTCTTGCATATTTAAATTTAACTTTTATTAACCTAAGAGTTAGCCGTTGTTTCGTGTGGACCTTTCATAATTGATTAAATTAAAGTAGTCTGTAAATTGATTCAATTCCCATGTTAAGCAATATTGGACACATTTTAGAAGCAAGATTTTGAAATAGTCCTGCATTAGATGGTAAAGTCAATTCACATGACTTTTCCAGTTTAGTAACTTCATCGCTCTGCTGTGGAAAGATTCGAGTTTATTTCTTTCGGTGACAGAATCGCAGATCAAGAGAAGATTACAGTACGTATAAACCGGAAAGATCATGCTTTGGCAACTACTTGTGATAAATCGATGGTAAACGGTAGAGTAGACGTAATCTAGCCGAAACTTTCTTATAACAAATATCATCGCATATTTAGAGTTTCACCGACTTTAACTGCTAGGTACTTATACTCTGTTGTATTAGCAATTGGTGTGTTATGGAACAAAACGTTAATCAGCGTTTTCAAAAGTTGTGTTAGAGTCCCAAATGATAATATTTCAGTTTTTCTTTTTTTTAAATTTATAACCAGTACATTCTCAAAAAAACATGGCATGACAAAAAACCGTAATCTTTACTTAGTAAAGATCCGATATTTTCTTGATTTTACCACTGAGATACAACACAGTGTCATCAGCGTATTGGATGTCTTTAGAGTTTTTGACATGACCAGTAAAATCGTTGATGAACAAAATGATGAGCAGAGGTCCAAAAATTGATCAATGAGTCACTCCTGCTTTTAATGACATGCAATCCGATAAACGAATTGAACAAATAATCACAAATCCTTTCATACTCAATGTCTGTAATGCCGTAAAAATATAACATTTTCAGCAGTTTTGCGTGACTCACAGTGACAAAGGCTTTGCTCACTTTTATAAATATCGCAGAAACATTTCTACATTTCTCAATATCAAATGTACCCTTGTCAAGGAACATGGCAGCTTGTTAAGTAGATCCTTTTTTTCGAAATCCGAATTGACATTTTGTTAGAAGATTATTTTTTTCTAAATATGAAGACAAACTGGTTGTGCACAAAACTTTCCACGATCTTAGATAACATTGGCAGGACTGAGATTAGTCTGTAATTATTCATATCGATTGGTTTTCCTGTTTTAAAAGGAGGTGTAATTTTGGCATTCTTCCAGGCTGGTGGTAATGTCCCGGTTTGTAATGAAACATTGATCAATCTGATGGGAGGTTTTGATATCATTTTAGCACAGTCTTTTAGCAATCTCGGAGGAAGATTATCTAAACCAGCTAATTTAGTAATTTTTAATTTGTTAAGTATATTTTCTATTTCGACTTCCGAAGCGTACTTGAAGCGAAATGTCGATTTAGCCTTTATAGGATTTGATGATGGATTTCTCCAAATGATGTCAATTAAAAATAGACACTTTTTCTTCAACGATGTGGCGATATTAGGGAATGAACTTACAAATTTCTTTGGTAATTTGGGTTGGTTCTGATACACGCTTGTTGTCTATTAAAGACTATTTAACATCTGAAGTTTTAACGTTTTTAGTAGGGTATATCTGTTTCAATATTTTCAAAAATTTCACTGGATTGGCTGAATTTTCGTTTAGGGTGTTAGTGTTTTTGTTTGCTTTTGCATTTTTACCGCAATTTTTACTTTATTTCGCAAAGGTTATTAACTCTTAATGTCGCCAGTTGATTTTGATTTTCGCATTTTTCTGAGTATTTTATTTCGAGTGTTCAGCAATGCCTTAATTTCTGATGATAACCACTGACAAACTCCGCCCTTAAGTTGTTTAGTGATACGCGGAGCATGTATATCAAATAAGTCCAATAGACAAACGCTATGAGCGTTTGTCTATTGTATTTTCTATTGTTTGTATATTCTCTATTTTGTATTTCAGGCATCATTGACATTATTAAACGAATCAATAACGTTCCAGTCAAATAAGGATAAATCTAGATTTAATGCTTCAGAATTATACGAATTGTAATTACGGTATGCTGTAGTTTTAGGCTCAAAGTTATGCAATTTTCAACAGCAGCCTGCCATGTCATGATCACTAAGATCTGATGGTATGACGTCAGTGTTAGTAATATGATGCCGAGAATTTGATGCTACAATATCAATTAAATATTTATTTTTATTAATAACTTTAGTTCTTGTTGGCTTCGTTATTATTTCAAACAGTTTACTTCTAAAAATGATTTGAAGTCGCGATTACTCCTTTTGTCTAGATAGTTAACATTAACATTGCCTGTAATAATTATTTCCTTTCCTGTTTCCATAGGAATAAATGGGATTTTATTACATAATAAATTAAAGTTATTAAATAATAAGATCCGTCAGAGGGTATGGAACGCCGAATGGATATTAATTAGATAAACCGAGTTCATCTCAGAAATACCGACTTTTTCCGCTGATAATCCTAGTTTATCTCAGTGTCGATAAGATAAGCCAAGTTTATCTGTTGACATTCATTACTTGTATTAAATTAAAAACTTCTTCTTTGGTTTTCATTGGGTTTATATTTGTGAAGGTAATTTATGAATTAAATTAATCAGCGGAAAATGTCGGTGTTTCTGAGATAAACTAGGTTTATCTAATTAATATCCATTCGGCGTTCAATACAGAGGGTCTGCACAAAATGCAAATAAGAAAAAAATAAGTTTTTTTAAGTTTTACTTCAATCCCAATTGATTCAATATCTTCAATTTTTAATTCTAACCTGCAATCGAAGTCAATTTTTTTTTTGAAATATAGTCTGTTACTCCTCCATTCGAACTAGTTACACGATTTCGAAAATGAAAACAAGAGGCATCAAAACGGGAGCTGAAGTTAGAAGCACCTGCTATGGCAACTTCAAATATTGGTATTCTAGATAGGCTTATTAATGGTCAAATTGTTGCTGCGAAGAAATTTAAAATAATAAATAAAGAAATAATTGTTGTGTATATACAGTTTGACTATCTGAATGCAAGTAAAAAAGCAATTTCATGTACATGTCACAAAGGTTTACTTAAAGAAGAAGTTATAAGATTATATTTATTTAGGCAAAGAAGTTTTAAACAAAGTCAAATATATGTTGCTTTGAGTGGTGTTAAACCACTTGAAGAGTAGTTTTTAAAACAGAGTTTTAACCAAGATGTTATTAAAACTAATATTGAATCTACTAATGAGTATAACAGACTATGCAAAGATTGTGACTTTATTCCGATACCACTCGTGGAACTTTCAAATGAGAATTTTACCTTTTTGATTTAATACTAGATCTTTGGGAAAACATGCTTACAATATTATTGCAGATGAGAATTTAGTTCAAAGTGATGTGATTTTTTCAAACTGAGACACAGGTGGCTTCTAATCAAAATGTTGAGAACATCAAAAGTGTTTTTAAATGGTTTAACATTGATTTTAATAATAATCTGAAATTCTCAAGTCTTGCACTATGCTCTAAAATAAATGTGTCAATTCATAGTAATATTTAATATGATGGTGTATCTGTATTAACCTTCGAAGAAAGATCTTTTTTAGTAATCATCAAAATTTATTGCAAGAAGTAACATTCTATAGAAACCTTCAGTTTTCATTACAAGGGGATAATACTTACATAAGTATGAGTGACTTTAACCTTAATGCTTTAAACTAAACTGTAAGCAATACTTTATCTAATTTATTGCCTTCCTATACTCTCGTTGTAAACATGCATACTCATTTGAGTAATTCACTTAAAGATTACGTTTGTTTAAATTTATTATTGAATAATTTGATTTTAGAATGAATATAAATTAATATAAATATAAATTCTATTTATTTCTCTGTCCATGATGCAATGAGAGAGAGAGAATATTATATTTAACTTGGGGAACCAACAAATTATCAAGAAAATATTTCCAGATGGGCCCACGTGGCGGGTTTTGGAGTACTTAGAACGCCCATTTGCGTCTCCGAAATTCGCTCAACCAAACAACCCTACCAGTTTGAACTAGCATTGCATTACGCAATGATTTTTGCTCAAAAACTCAAAGATAACATGGAAATAAATTTCTGCCAGAGATGGGAGTCGAACTCGTAAACCTTCGCTCTGGAGTCAAACGTCCTACCACTGTGCCAACTCCGCAATCAAAGTTAAACTATGCCATTACAGCACAAACCTACTATTTTAAATCGATTCATGTATTAAAACATTAAGTTTATTTATTATTTTTATTTATTTATATCTATTTATTTATTTATATCTATTTTTATTATTAAAAAAAAAGCTGTTTGGAATTTCAAAATATGTATTTTAGATATTTTTTGTCTTGGAGTAATTTTTGAAAATTAGTTGAAGGATTAAAAGGGATTTCCTTTGAAAAATTTAC
>JAUZNK010085629.1:0-12867 GCA_035046665.1 Euphysa ruthae | reverse complement strand
TAATTATTGACTAACGTCCAAGAGTATTAATAGGATTTTTGTAATCGCAATTTTAACACCTTTATGGAAAGCTTCAAACGTATGATTAGAAAAAATTCTGATCAAAAATCTTGGAGTGCTTGAAGAGGGTAAAAAATTATTTTGCTGAAGATATTGAATGTTATTACCAAAATTATTAGAAGTAAGAGAAGAACACATAGCATTAAACGTAACAAGATTTTGATGTAAAAACTTGTTTATCTCATCTTTAACAGAACGGATAGCAGAAATAGACTTAAGAGCTTTTCTTTTGGCTGGTGGTGGTGTAGGTATTATACTCTTCAAAATATCATCAAATATTGAAGGTGGATATTTTTGTCTGCGTTTACCACAAACTTTAATCGTCTCATAACCAATGGGAAAGTGTTTAACACAAACAACAGTGTTCGAATTGACAGGACATATTATCTCAGGGTATAGCTTTAGAAAAACCTTTACACTTATCATCTTCTTTTGTTAGACTGAGTACTGGTACTTTATCTTTAAAATTAGATTTACATCAAGTAACACAGCAATTTTTTCCCGTGATCATCAACATTATCGAGATGATGTCTCGATGATGACATCGGATTGCAAATCAATAATTTTTTTAAGGGGTAGATAGATTACAAGACCATTCGGTTTTGTTCCTCCTCTTCGTCTATTGGAGAGGATGCAGTGCTACCTGCATTGCAATATCTGCTCTAGAGCAATGGACGGCGGTCTTCCAATCCTCATTTTTTGTTTGATTAGTACAGGATGATAACTGAATTCATAAAAAAAGAGTGCGAACTATTTGCTAACAACTAAATTAGATTGCTCCTTCAACAACTGTTAAATGACGTCGCAGCTATAGTGCTAAATTGTGCTTGGAGTGTGACTATGCATCTGTAACGGTTTACTTCTCTGAGGCCAGATCACTGCTTTTGCTAAGGCAAAAAGTTCATAACTGACTGGCAAAATAATAAATTGAACCGAATTTCTTTACAAGTTGTTCAAATCAGGAGGACTTGTTTTAAACCCAAGGTTGTATTATGACAATTATTAGTAAACCTAAATTATGAGTTAGCACATAACCCAAACTTCTATCTCTTCTATTCATCAACATTCATGGTTTTCGCAGTAACTTTCTTAAGCCGAATTTTTCTTCTCTAGTTCATCACTTGACTGACATCTACGCAATTTGTGATAAAATCTTAATCTTCCATTAGTTTAACTTCATTGTAGCTGGTTACCTTCCGCAACGATTAGTCTTTTCACAAGCATAGCCTTGGCATTTTTGCTCGTGAAAATTCTCCCGAGATCCATGAAATCTTGAAAAACCTGATGAAACATACATTTGTTTACTTCTCTTTCTTCTATAGTCTACCTAATATCTTTTCTTTTTATACCGTTCTCCTTCTGCACACTCCGGCAATGTAACTAACTACATTTTTAGAAAGCATTGAAAGACTCCCGAAATTCACATCTCTGCTATCTTTATTCTAAGAGTCTTCAATGTTCACCACACTGATAAACCATCTTTCCCTAAAACTACTTGCATTTCTGGTATCAAAATCTAAAATTTCGCCATATCTCAGTCATTAACTCAATTGGTCGATCGAACTTTCTCTATAAGATCTTTAATCGAACCCTGATATCTTCAAAATATTTTGGTCTTTAGGAAAGTCAGTCCACGCAGCGGTTAACGTTGTCATCAAATTTAACATCAATTATTTTCACGAGCCACATCTCCATATGGATTTGTTTTCCTATCAAATTAGAGACTAGGACAGTTTTGTGACCCTCTTTTTAATATTCCACTGAAACACACCACAATGTGCTAAGGAAATTTTTTCTTGGCTTCATGCTGGCATCGGTATCTATATTCCCTCTCGAAAGTACCAAGTGAAACCATACTCGAGTCCATGGTTTTCTCCAGTTGCGACCGCAATTATTTATCGCAACCATTATTTTCGTCTTTTTCAGTGCACTGGTTGTGTGGAGAATAGACGTCTTTTCACCAGATCACGTAATAATTATAAATGATTCATCAAGAGACTAAACGCTCTTACCAAAATCATGTCCGTGAATGTCTGGTCACTCAATCTCTCGAACCTCGTGACTTCTGGTATATGTAAAGGAATTTTCCCAATAAAAGCAAATATTTGATCCATCTACTTATCTATGGACCTGAATTCTCTGCAAGAAATAAGGCAAAACTTGTAAGAACTGTTAAGCTGTTCATTATTAACTCCACTTTCGATGACGCAAAACACATATTGCCTGACTTTTACCATAAAACTGTCAGTAACTTGACTCTCAATATAACAACCAAAATGGTCACAAATGTTATCGATATTCTTGATCTTTCTAAGGCTATTGGTCCTCGATTGCCACTCTTCGAAAGTTTACTCTAAAATATGCCAAATATTGTAGAGTAAACTTTCCAGGTTCTGTTCTGGAACCTATATTTTCCAATTTTAAGTAATGGTTTGCTTGATAGCATTCTCTGTAAGCTTGCTATATGTGTGAATGGCATTATTTCATACTCATCCTTAAAGAAGACACCCACAATGCTTTTTAAAAAGTTGGAATGACAGCTGATATAAAAAATGACCTTTGCACTGTTTTTTAATTTGGTGAGAAGTTGTTGGTGTCACTCAATGCTTTAAAAACGAAGCTTTCCATACACCGCTTTAGGACTCTTTTCCATATCGATTTCTAAAATCTTCCAATAAATTGTATGTACCAACAACGATTTCTATTCTTTTTGATGACAGAAAAGTGTTGTGGTGAAGAAATTTCTCGTCCTGAACACAAAAATGATTTTCTTGATCGATCTGGTTTGTAGAAAGTTATCGATGTTACTTCATTATTTATTGTTGCAGATTTATATTTGATTCCGTCAACAAATGAAAAACCTGAAAAATATTTCCTTTCTTTTTTGCCAAATTAGCTTATTCTCACCAAACTTGGTATGATTCGACGTGGTCCAACTGACGTTATTAAAACTTGATATGATTCGACGTGGTCCAACTGACGTTAATAAAAAAGTAACTTCACAGGAAGATCTGTTTAAAGACTTAAATACATTTGCGTAAGTTAACCCTTATTTTCAAAAGATAAGAGCATCGAAGATTCAAAAAAATGTATTAAAATCAAGATCTTTACAAACATCTATTAAAAAGGATATTAAAAATTTGTTATTGTGTTTACATTTGTACTCCAGATTACCTCGAATAACAAACCATTGATGTTTTAAAATCTTATTACAGGACGTTTTAACTGATCAAGATCTTTAATCTCAAACATTTTTAAATATTTTTTTTTTCTTTTCTTTTTTTTTTTTGTATAAAATCTTGGAATTCAGCAAATAACAAAATATGGTTTTATAAATAAAAGTAATTTAGAAATATGGTAAAAAAAGTTACTATTATTTGAATAGAAAAAGGCGAAGAGAAGACAATTAGAAAAATTCTAAAACCGCCAGGAAAAAGGTAAATATTAAAATAATAATAATAATACCGTTTAACAGGAACATGAACGCGGGGTTTTAGCAGAAAAATCATAATTGATTTAAGTTTGTTTTTAAATTTCTAAAAAAAATAGCGAAAAAAATTTTTTTTTTTTCAACAATCTAAGTTTTACTGAAAATAAGCATGTAATTTCTATAAAGAGTTAGTAATTTTTTTAACCGCTACACAGACAAAGAACGCCACTTTTAGCATTTTCTTTGCTGGAAATTACTTTTATTTGCATATTGAAAGCGAAAAGCTCTGTCAGACTTTGAATTTTTTTTTTCTGTTTAGCATTTATTTTTCTAACAGGTCACCGATAGGGAAAAAGTTTCAGATTTTTGCCTCTTTTTTAAATTTTAAAGGTTAGCTACGTTCCTAGAAAGGTAATATAAAAACTATTTCTCTATGAAATAATTTCATTTTAAGATACCCATCGGCAAAATCTTAGCATGTGGCGCAAAATTCTCTTCTTTTTAAAGCCCGCCTTCATCAGAGTAACCATCCAAATGAAACCATATCATCTTCTTCCACTATCTGTTTGAGAAGAAAAATAATTGGAAAGGGAGTAGCAGCGTTTAAAAACTTGCTTGGTTTTTATTAGCATCTACTATATACACATGTTATATGTGTATATTCGCTATGTAATTTTACCAAAGTTAAATAAAGGTGATTGACATCGTATAATTTTAATTTATTGGTAAACTATTGATAATTTGGTTGAAAAACAAAACTTAATTCAGTCAGTTCTCTATATTAAAAGTCTCACGAGGTTAAAGATGAGAGCTTTAAATGAAAATCGTAAATCTTATTAAATCTTGCTTTGATTCATTCCGTTACATCTTGCGTTGACTTTTTTCGTTGTGGAGTTTGTTAAAAATTGCGTTAAAATGTTTTATATTTTGAGTTATTTATTAGGTTTTTCGAATATATTATTCTCTTATGTAAATTTTCATCTTAAAAATGCACTTGTAATTATGAGTTATAACTACAATTTATAGTTATAACGCTAAAAGAAATTAAAGCCAGATAATGGTAGTAAATTTAGTTGAAAATTTTTAGTAGAAATTTAGGTTTAACTATCGTGGAGAAATTATCATCCTGTCTGAATTGTATAAAACTTTTCCTTGCGATTTACAGCACTACGCTTGTCTTTTTTCGTCCCATGGTCTACTAGATTAATTTGCAATACGGTTATTACTTAAGGAAACTAAAAAAAAAAACAAACTAGGAGTATATAAATGTATATGTAAAAAAGTGACTTAAAAAAAAAAAAAATTTTTTTTAGCTACATATTAATGTTTTTTTGATGCTCCTTATATGCTCGTTAGCAACAAAACACACGTGCCAATATTATTATATAATTATTGATATGGTTGCTATGGTATGATTGTTATTGTTGCGAAGATTTGAAACAAGGTATACCTTTAGAAATAAAAATAACTGATTTAAATATGGATCGAATTTTAAACATACATATATTCATACATATTTCATTTTTATATCGTAAAAAATTTTAAAAGATATATTTATAAATATCATAATGTATAAATATTATACCGCAAAATTAACCACAGTGGTCCCATAAATACTCTCACGAAATGTTTTCACGAACTTAAATTCTTATCAATTTTAAGGAACGGAATTAAAAGTGCTCAAAGCCATTTTTGGGAGAGTTTTTTTTTAAATATCATGCGCAAAAATACCATGCTCAAAGAATTTTTCTATTTCCATCCTCTTAAAGTACTGTCATAGCCGAAAATTGTTTGTGTTGTTTTAAGAGAAAGTTTTTAACTATAGGTTTGCTGTTGTTGTTGTTGTTGTTGTCAACTATGTTGCTTAGCAACAACAACATATTATTACGTCATTTTTAACCGATATTATAATAATTGTAATTATCTTTAGTAGCTAATAACATTTAAAAGGAAACATCTCGCATAATTGTTACTACAGATAACAAAAATAATGATAATAATAATGAAGCTGGATTTTATAATGATAGGAAATTTGTGGGAAATTTGTTAGTAAAAATTAGATTAACCTCTCTGGTAGAAATTTGTCAAAAACGGAAGTTTCTTTTCTATCCAAGGTCACAAATTTGTACTCACTCCATCTCTGTGGATAAAACCAAAATTATGGAAGAATTAGAGATCTTTTGGAGAAGACTTAGGTTATTGTGGCACTTTCGTACTGAAGAATCTTCTCATACCTTTAAAAAATTTCGGCCTAAATCTTTAATTCTGGCATAGATTTAACAGCTATCTAGCCTATCACAGGAAGCATAGTCGTAAGAAAGTTGTTCCACAAATGACTTTCCACGATCATTTCAGTCAAACAAACCATAAAGGCATAGAGGATTGGGAAATTATTCTTATAGAGCAAGCATGGGACTTTACCACTTTGCGTAGACGAGAGTTGTTCTGGTAATATAAGCTTAATTCTTTTTTCCACCATGGACTTAATGAACGTGAAGTGACATTTGATTATCGGTAAATTTTCTTCTATACCTTAACCCTTAATACCTTAAGTATTATTTGTCCATCAGGTTTTGATTAGGACTTCTCAAGGTTGAATCACTATTGCAATACTTAATTGTATTGACTGACATTGGTTACACCATGTTGCGTTGTTTAACCAAAGTTCTTTCCTGGTGATTTTTTTTTTTTTTTTTAGCCAGGGTTAAAATGACGGTTGCCCTCAGGGGCAAATAGCAATCTATTTATAAATGTACTGTCATGGCTGAAAATTGTTTTTTTTATCCTTTTTTTATTATTTCACTATGTTACTTAGCAACAAAAATATACAAATACGTAATTTTTTGCTAATTTTTTAAAAATTATAATTATTTTTAGTAGCAAATCATTTTTAACATTTTGCAAGTTCATACATAGCTGAATGTTTAACCAACAGAATTTCGATTTTTCTCAAAGGATTTTAATTAGTACATAAGCTAGAGTTTTGGCACAGCCTGTATATTATGTAATTCCTGAAGAAATTATGAAACATCTATTTATATCCGGATCTTGATATATGACTCTTAGCTTTCTCAAAAGAAGTATACATATGGATTTTATGTCAGGCATTGACTTTATTATTTACTTTTGGACACATTTCATTAATGTGGATATCAAACTTAAGTAAGCAATCTATTTAAACTCCAAGTAGTTTGACCTCGTCGGTGGGTAAAATAATTTTACTTCCTATAGTAATAAATACATTGTCAAAATTAGTGACGTTTCTTTGCCACCACGGAGTTTTTTGAAAAAAGATCAATAACTCGACTGCCATTATTTTTTTGAACTGCTTAAAGAGATATTGGATGTTCCTGTCGCAAGCATACAGGTTATTGTCATCAGCAAAGTTACACAACTCAGTTTCCAAAATAAATAAAAATAACTCATTTAAAAAAAATTTAAACAACAAAGGGCCTAAAATCCCTCCATTATCACTTTTACCAATTTTTTAAAAGAAGAAAAGGGGCATGTGTAGTACTAAATCATTTACGAAAAGCACATAAATGTGCTGTGAAGCTTGGCAAAACGAAGGTATTTATTTGGTTGAAACTCATTATTGCAAAGAACTTCTAGACTCCTGGGAGGATACTGATGGGTATACAGTTGGAATTTGTAATGGGGTCCTCCTTTTTAAATATAGGAGTGAAATATGAGTATTTTAAGAGAAATGTTAACACGTAAACGGATTGGGCCAAAAGTATAAAAGCCAATCAAAGTTTCTTGATTTATGAATTCATAAAATGATATGATTAATACTTATAAATAAATACTTATAAATAAATACTTATAAATAAATGATATTCTTATAATTAAATGTTTGTTAATTATAAAACTAAAAAATAATTTCCAAGTTTTTGAAGTACGTAATTGAATAATGGCATTCGCATGAAGATTATTTGGCATCCAAATCTTTGGAGAAAGAACCATCACTAGCCTTTAAAAATGATATTAATGTTACTGAAACAAAAAATGTCAAAAAATTTTTAGACCTATAGATGTATACCAACTAACAAGTAAAAGCAGGAGTTAAAAAAAAAAGAAAAAAAAAAGCAAGAACTTTGAGATTTGAGTTTAAAGAAATCTATGGAACAAGTATTTTCCAAGATCTATTTAAGAATGTGAAAGGGATTAGAGAAAAGTCCAAGAAAATATCAAATAGAAAAAAAGAGACAAAAAGCAGATATGGATGACTTGAAAATACTTTGGGAATATCGCCCCAAAACACATCTGAATACTGCTTATGTTAAATTAAAATGGCCTTAATATCTGAACCAAAGATAACAAGGTTTCTTGATTTAACAAAAACCAGATCTAGCAAGAATGAAAGTTATTGAATTTCCAGGCAATGATGGAATATAAGCCGTTTTGGAAGCAGAATAGATAATACTGGAAGGTGTTTTTAATAACATTAACCTCTTAACTTATAAACATGAGACATTCGCATTATTTTCAAAAACAGGAAAGGTTTTCGAAAAAAATTTTGAAAAAAAGTTATGAATTACTCGCAGCGTCATAGTTTTAATTTTTATAAGTTATACTATTATTTTCTTACCAAAAGTTATATGACACGTCAAACGTCTTTTTTTCCCTGGTTGAAATTGTAATTTCTGATTACTTACAAATCGAATATATGATTACACTTTCTAACGGCAAACCCCTCATATTCGAGTGTTAGAAAGACAGATAACGAAAAAAAAAATCGGTTTGAATTTACAAAAATATTCCAGCGATTTAAACTTTTGTTTCAATGCACTGTGTTTGGTAACTGGTCATTTGAAATAATTGGCTAAGAACTTTGCGGTGTGAAACACTTTTTCTTTTCATCTGAATTTTTGAAGAAAAATTGCAATATTAACGAGATGGGATATTCCTGGATGTAAGTCTATGCTCACATGTACTTTATAAAGATATTATGCAACAGCTAAAAGAATGCAGCAAAACATTTACAAAAAACAGCTAGGCAAGGTAATAATAAAGGAAAATAGGTAATGGAATAATTGACATACGATATTAAAAAATAGCAGTGTAGTGGGACAATGTTTAATTAATTATCTTGGTTCTGTTAAGCCAAGTGCATTATCAGACGCAAAAAAAATTAGCTCTGACAATTTTGGTTTTTTAAAGGATTAACAGGCAGTATATAAACATATGGTAAAATAAATATAAATATATGATAAAATAAATATAAATATATGATAAAATAATACCAATGAAGATTTTTGGTTAAAAATTAATGGATGAAGTCTTTCTTTCAGACATGAAAAACAAAGTAAAGTTTTGTTTTATAATTTATCGCCGTAAATACAAAAAAAAATGTTTCGCTAAATTTATGTCTCTTCCTTAGCCAACCAAAGCTAACATATCCGATAATTTTACTCTAAAATTGAACGTATCCGATAATTTCAGCCTACAATCCGATTATGTCACCCTATAATCCGATTATGTCACCCAATAATGCGATAATGTCACCCTATAATTGAACCTTCAATAAAAACATATAATTTGAAAAAATATAATTAGAGTTCGAATTTGCTAAATTAAACATAACGCCCTCATAAGCATGCACATCTAATAAAATTTAAAATTGTTTATATCGTTTATACTTTGCATGAATCCGTTCAACCGTCGATGCGTAGTGGAACAAAATACTGCAGGTCGCAAACACTATGCTTTGTTTTCAAAACAAAAGGAAATGCACAATCAAGAATGAAATTCATTACCTTTTCAGTGTTCCGCAATTTAAGTAATGCCAGCAAGCACAAACAAACAATAAACAGGTTTGTTTCAAAAAAATATTTTACCTACCTTTTTTAATCTCTTCTTCCTATAAATAGACCAAAAACCAGAAATTTTCTAATTAAGTATAAATATTAATTTCTTTAAAACTTAACATTTTGATTTGGTTGCTATAATTCTTCACAATATTATTGCAGAAAAACTTTTATAATCAAATTAGCGCCCTGTGTAAAAACTATATGTTCAAACTGAGCTCATGTTCACGCATCGTTAACCCTCAATGGCAGTGTTTAATTAACTGCGTCAAACATTCAAACGTAAAACATACTTTTAAACATGTTTCAGGCAGTTTCTATCTAATCGAGTTAAATAGCTGTCGGAATATTTTCACAATTGATAGGCAGAGTTTTCAAAAATCTGTTAGAAGATAATTTGAATTAGGCTTAATTGAAATAACTTGATACTGTTTTGGTATACTTGAACTCAATGTTTAGCAATTCATGGCTCTAAAAAAAGACAATTGATCGTTGAAATACTTTGTTACGAAATAAGGTAACAGTTCTAACAGGGCTTTGTAAGATCAGACACCTGAACTCAGTAAAATTTCAGTTCGTCATTAACTACAAAAAAAAACTTAAGCCTGGAATTTCAGGAATATATCTATTTTTGTATCTATTTTTATACTAACAATACTTCTAGCAACTCATTGTACAATGGTTTCATACGAATGAAAACAAGAGTTCTGTTACTCGAGCTAATAGAAACCGCCTTTGAATATAAGCCGCCCTCAAATATAAATAAACCGCAAATTTTTCTTAGAAAAAATAAATGCCAAGGCTTATATTCAAGAAACTACGGTTTTTGCGACAGCAAAAAAGCGCAGCGAACTTTGCAGCTGGAGCACATTGGCAGTAACGCGAAAAATTCTCTATAGTAAAGAAGTTTTTTTTTTCCTGACTCCGGAAAAAATTCGGACCGAAATTCGTGCCTAAATTTTGCTGACTCCGTAGAAAATTCGTACCTATTTGTTCATTTTTTTTGTCTCGCCTTACCATATCTTTATTAATAATATTTGAACAGTAATAATTCAATAGAGACTATAGTTACCAAACCAAAACCAAATTAATTTCAATACAGAGAATTATATTTAAACGTTAAACAAAAGAATCAAAAACATTCCATTCAAATATTCAAGCATTTATCGTTCTAATATTTAATTTCGTGTCTTTTAAACATAACTGTTTTATGAAAAGTAAGTTAAATTGAAATTCATTTTAAATTGAAACATATTTTTAATTCAAAAAAATATATTATTATTTTTTTCGTTAAACGTATACGATATACCATAAAATCACTTTTTTTTTGTATAAACAATTCTGCCAATAGATCAAAACCAAATCAAAATTAATTTCAGCGCTGTCGGCAGAGAATTTATTTCAATTTAGTTACAGCTACTTTATATTAATCACTGTTAGCGTAAGAAAATTTATTGTTTGTTGAATTCTGCTGCAGTTTTCTTCTATCATCAATTACCATATAGCTACCATTTTTAACTTGGGCTTGCCCACAAGCCTGTCATGCTTTCGCAAACCTTTTTTTTTTATTGTTTATATTTTATTCATTATGGTTTTTATATATTCTTTCCGAAAAATATTCACAATAGTGCTATATTTCAGAAGGTTTGGTAAAGATTACCAGCAAACATAGAAGGGATCATTTAATTTTACCAATGTTTTTAGAACTTATTTGTCATTTCAAAGGTTAAGCCAATTTTTAAGCTACCTTTTTTTAAAAGTTCAGTTAATGAACGTTACATTATCATTCAAAAAATAACCATTTCAAAAGTATCAGAATGTTATAAATCTCGTTATAATTATCCAGGAATCTTAAAAAAAACATATAGATTGCTTCCGTAAATTTCCTGAAAAAGTCAAAGGAAAAATTATGCCAGAGTTTTTTTTTTGCATTTTTTTTTTTTTTTTGTTTCTTGCGTTTGGCGTCGAAAGAATTAATTGGACATGATTTGTATGGATTTGTATTTCAAAAGTCATTTTACAATAAACAGTCACAAACAAAATGACATTAAAAATATATAAGCTAAAAAAAAACTTTACAATATATTTGAATTTTGTGTTCTGAAAATATATTTTAAAACAAAATGTAAATAAAGACCTGAACAGTAAGACTCGACTTCTTATAAAAATAAAATTACTAAAATAATTTTTGTACATCACGGCTGCACTAACTTCTTTTGAAGTTTTTCTCAAAGTTTTTCAAAATTTGATGTTTGGACTTTTTGGAACTAACTTTTCAGAGCTTTTGTATTACTCATAAAAAGTGTCTGACACAAGTTCTTAAATTATTGATTGAAAAATTAATAATAACATCATAAAAAGAATCACAGGGAAAACTTATAAAACGGTTGTTTAATCAGAAGAATGTTTAGACACCAGATTATAAATTTACTATTAACACATCGTTATAATCGTTTTTACCCAAGGTTTTAAAATCACTGAATTAAACTTTTGTTTTTTTTAATATATTAGTTGCTAATAACGCAGTTTATGATTCAAATAAATTTCCAAATAAACTACTTGGTCAGCATATATCTTTGTTGTTATTCAGCAAAATACCTAATCAATATAACAAGACATTGAAAAATCTAAAAAAATTATTGATTAAGAAATCTTATTATCATGTGGGAATTCGGCCTAGTGCGGAATGAGACTATATCATATAAAGTCATTTATCTTTTGAAATAATGTATGTGTAATTTCATATCGCGTACTTATATCGTATATAATGAATAATAGATCGAAAATGGGTGGAAATTGACTTAATGGGCGTATGTAGTTTGAAAGGTGGATGAGAGATGGTTGAATCGGAAGATTTAGGTTAGAGGCAATTGGTTAAATTGACAGATGTATATTCGGAATTTTTAGAAGAGTCTAAATTAAATTTTGAACACAGGTGTGTGAGCAGAATATATAACGGAAGATCATGCATACCGAAAGATTATGATATGTACTAAGATGTAACAAATATGATTAGAACCAACTATTCAATAATTTACTCTAAACTAGCAGAAATTCTTTTGTCATCCAGCAGGTTTACAATCTAAGAGTTTTTTTTTTTTAACTCTTAATTTATTTTAAAAAATTAATATTTGACGGATTTAATCAATCAACAACTTTATACATTAAATTTATTTTTTAGGTAATAGGAGATTGTAAAAATTTTCTGTCTGTCGATTGCATTATGACAAAATTTAATTTGGGTTTTATGAATTTTTGGGAGTGTAATTTAAAGGATTTTAATTTTTCTTGGAATAAACAAGTTGAATCTTTTTATTACAGACATCATGCTCAATAATGGTTTTCCTCAAGTTTGAGTAAGGTAAGTGATGGTTTAGAAACGTGTTTCGTTAGATCAAAAACGACTGGAGTTAAAAGATTTTCCGGCTAGCAATAAGTTGTGTTATAATACAAATATATATGATAAAAAAATTTCTTGCGGTTCAGACGTTGTGTGCGCCTTTTTAGTTTGACATAAATTTAAATCAAAATTTTGAAATAAATTTAATTTAAAAAAAAAAAAAAAAT
>JAUZNK010085618.1:0-12867 GCA_035046665.1 Euphysa ruthae | reverse complement strand
GTTATTATTACCCAAAAGATTAATATTTAGGTCTCCTAAAATAAATATATCCTTTCCATCCTCATAAATTTTGTGCAAACTTTGGGTTAAAGGCTCAAAAAAATTGCTGATATCAGGTGGCCTGTAAACTATACCCACTGTAAAAGGTTCAGATATTAGACAAGTCTTTAACTGTCCACCAAGGCTTTTTCGTCCAGGTCAGCGGCAGCGTTATTTGTAATTTTCACATTTAGTTTTAAATATGAAAATGAACCAAAAAAAGACAAATTATTATTTCCAAATATTATTTTTATATATAAATAATAATAATAATATTTTTATATATAAATAATAATAATAACAATTATGTCAAAACCGATTTAGTTTCCAACTTTGACATCGTATAAACCCCTTCATGAAATATCGGAACAAAATCTTTTACTAAAAAGATTATTTTATTTATTATTATAAATAAATTTATATATATATATATATATATATATTTATATATTTATTTATTATTATAAATGTTATTGCAGATGAAATATACATATTTCTAAAAATTTAAGTTTATACATAAAATTATTTTACTCGGATGACCAAGAAAGTGACGCCTTTCTCATACAATAGGAAATTTTTTTATTCATTGCGTATGTGTACCTGGCACCTTCTTCATATCATAGAATTGGGTGTTGACAAAACCATTTTGACTGGCTCAAATAAAATTCAATAATTCTTGTTAGCAGGCTATTGTCGGAGCTTAGAAATCTTTAAAACGGTCCTCTCTTTAGAATATCTTGAATTGTAATACTTTCAGCGACTTGATACAGTAATCATAGCAAAAACAATATAAAAATTGTGTAACAATGCAGACTTTAAAAACTAAATAAAGTCTGCATTGTTTTAAAATTGTTTATGCTAACAGTCTTAAATTATGATTCTATAGAGGAAATCAAATAATAGACGAGTCTTTTGTTAACTGACTTCACTCAACTTCTAATTTTTTAATGCTTCCTCCAATTTATTTCAAAAATCTTCGTCTGCCACTAAATTTTCTTTCGTTAAAAATACATTGCTGAAAGAAATTGGTAATGAAAGTTTTGTTCTGGAAAGCATAGCAATCTGGTATGATTCTTACAAACTAACCATAATATTTCAGAAATTAATTTCTTATCGATACTTTTCGTGTTCAACTTGTTAATGAGCCTTACATAAACGTTTATCATTGTGCGATACGTTGAATGTGCATAATTCAAATACATTTCATTACCAGTGAAGTTCATTTGAATTATTATTATAATCATTATTCTACCCTTCGTCGTAGAGTACAGACGAGTTTTAGAGCTTAAAACTAACGTGATCTTAAGATACTAAAGTCTAGTTCACAATTATTCTTCTTAAAAATTCTTCTGCAAACGAAAAGCACATAAGAAAATCTCAAAAAGTGATTTAAATATTTAAATAATTATAATATTATAATATAATATAATATTATAATTATATTATAATTAATATCATTAAAAGATTAATAATATTAAAAGAAAACCTGATTCTATAAACTTAATTTTGGTTAGAGAACTAATAAAAGATATGATTTCAAGTGTAACTAATGATCTCCCAAGAGAGTAAACAGCATAATAATATGAACAAACCTCAGTTTTCCAGAGATAGTTCCTTTACTAAATGATCATACCCATGTTTCATATTAATTTAAAAGGTGGTCGGACCATTAGTAATATCGCTCATCCTGAGAAAAACAAAGATATGAAAGGAAGATCAGCAATTACTTAAGAAAAACAAAGACATGTACTTTTCGGATGTATTTATCGTGACCCTAGTTATTATTAAATGTGATATGTAGAGTGGTTTATTATTAAGAATTATTGTATGAAAATGAATAACTTTTATTTTGATTTGTTAAATACTAGCTCAATGGGAAAATTTAGCCTTTTTTTGGTGAAATATGTTCCAATTACTTTGTGCCGCATATTCTACAACCTTCTGGTGTTACAAAGTCAAACACTCATTGGCAATATATTTGCTAATACTATCAAACAATTTCAGTAATTTTGAATACCAAATCTCAGATCACTTAATCCAATTTTTACTTTCATATAATTTTCATCATCCAGCTCAACCATAAGCTCAGAGCACGAACCGTGACTTTGATTGTGATTTTCTTAATACTAATAATTATCGCCCAATTCCATCGCTCTCTATCTTTAGTGAAATTACTGAAAAGTGTGGTCGTGTGTGATTATGTCATTATCTAAATGAATCTTAAAGATTGTTCTCATGCACTGGTCAGTCTTACTGAAGCTATCAAAATACCACTGGATAAAGATGATTTTTTATGCAGAATTTTTATAGACTTATAAAAAGTATTTGACACTGCTTATCATGCAATTTTATCAGCTAGGTTGTCACATTACGGTGCTTGAGGGGTTTGCAATGATTGGTTTCGATCATATTTAACTGATCGTTGACAGTTTGTTTTTCTGAAGGGAAATTGCTGAAGTCTTACAAAAGTTAATTTGGTGTTGAATAAGATTCAATTTTCGGGGTTTTATCATTCCATACAAACTTCTGAAAACTCAAGATCTTTCTTGTATTTGAAATTTAACATTTTTTTATAAATTATCTTTCTCTGTCAATCGTAAGACAATTAAAAAAAGTTGGGGTTATTTTAAGGCCGATATCGGTCGAAGCACCAGAAATCTTAAGAGAATTCCCATTCCAACGGTGAAAACCTCAGCTTTCTCTACGTCGCTATATTCCTTCAGCAATATTACCGAGAGCTGTGTTTTAGAAATCATGTTTCAATTTAGATTACTTCTAATTCACTGACTTGGTTTATCCTTTGTTATAAATTTTCTTTAAATCTATTGATCTCATTCTTTTTAATTTATTTATTTAATTAATTAATTAAATAAATAGTACTCTAGTACGGTAAGAAAATAATACTCTCTTCAAGTCAAAGGCATCTTTTCTTGTTTCATTCGCAATTCCGAATCATCGCATGTTATCAACATTTTGACGTATTGCCATGCCATAACAATTTTGAAGTGTGTACATCACTTTTTCTGCGAGTTTTCCTGCAAGCTTCCTAGCATTTTAATCATTTAAAATTCCTTTGTTTTTTTTTTAGATTTTGCAGTTGCGTGTACCGACCTGCTTCTGCACGTCACCGATGCACTCTTCTTCTTCAATAGAAACGTTGTCACCGTTGCTTAGCAGTGATATGACAACAGGAAATCTTATTGCAGGAAATGCTATTACCAACACCAATAAATGTGGTATATCAAAAGTTGGATTTTTTAATTGAGCGAATAAGTATGCGGCTCTTGATTCCATCGACCCTGTATATTTATCAAACGGGTTTTTTTCTCTTTTGATGAAAGTTTCATCATCGTTTTGAGTTGGTTTTTTATGCTGGTGATGAAAAAATTGTGTGTTTATTACACACAATATTTAATTATTGACAAAGTCCCAACTTAGCCGAGCAACACTGCAACACACCTCTTCCACACAACACTTGTGGTGAGGATACCTTAAAATAAACATTGCTGCAACACACCTCTTCCACACAACACTTGTGGTGAGGATACCTTAAAATAAACATTGCTTCTGAAAGCAAGGAGCAGTTCAAATCAAATTAGAATTTTCAATATTATTGTCATTGTCTTCTTTTTTATTGAATTTTAACACTTTTCCAGACGCTGAACGTTTTGGTTTCATATTTTTTGGTGTTTGATGCACGAGAAGCAATTTTAGTGTATCTATTACCTTTGAATCTTTTTTGTTTTGAATACACTCCACTAAAAGTCTTTTTTGTCTTTGATCCTCCCATTTTGTTATAATTAAAAAAAAAAAACGTCAAGAGAACAAAAATATATACTAAAATATCAAGCCATACAATTAGTCAAAATTTTTCTTTTCAATCATTCTGTTATTGATACAAGGCGGTAAATCCTGAGTTTGCTGCAAGCTATTTCAAAAAGTATACCTTTAGGGTTATGGTTTTAGGGTACGGTTATGCTGTTACCCTACATACAGTGATATAGGATGCGTAACGACTGACATAGCCCTCATATTGGTATTGTTGCTATTGGTATTGTTCACCAGAAAATAAGTTTTTTATTATTTTTACTGTTTTCGTAAAGTAGCCTGCAGAGAACTCAGGATTTAACGCAACTTCTTTTTGATCTCATGGTTTAAACCATAAGTCATTGCTTGAAATAACCTATATTAACTAGAGCTCGTATATGGCTGTAATTTTTATTTCTCGTATTTACATTCTGGCCACAAACTAGTTTATTTAAGCTAATATCTTGGACGAAAACACCTTAGCAACTATATAAATAATCCATTGCTAAGGTAAAAATTGAAAAATTAGTTTTCAGACACATTTTTAAAAGTTAATTTCGAGATAATAAAGTTTTTTTTTAGGGGATTTTTAACCTCGGACTCAGATTCTACGATAGTTAAATAGGCAGAAGCAATAGTTTTTGAAAAAATGATTTTCCAAAATTTTACTACCATACTAGCGTCTTAAAATACAAAGTACATGACATATATTGAGCACCATACGATATCTTTATCGTCTTTTGATAATAAAAGTTACATTTTAAAACGAAAAATAAAAACGCTGCTATATGGACGTTACAAAATGTATTTGTATGGACGTTACAAAACGTTTTTGTATGGACGTTACAAAACGTTTTTGTATGGACGTTACAAAACGTTTTTATATGGATGTTACAAAGCATAGGTTTACAAATGTTAATTGTTTTTATATGAGATTTCATTACGTTAATTATTTATGATATTCAATTGTAGAATATTAAAACTTAAGTTTTGCATTACAGTTTTGAAAATGTAGAAAGTGAGCTCATTTTGATTATATGTTGCTTTACATTTATTTCTTTTTGATGTTTAAACAAATTACCGCTAATCTTATATTAAGTATGGAAATAGAAATATTCGAAATGTATTGTTTATAAGCTGTTATTCAACAATCAAAAATGCTGACACGGTTTGAATGAAGAAAAAAATTTTAAGAGCGAAAACTAACTCAAATTTAAACATAGAAATTATTCAATTATCTAATGAATTTATTTGTTTATATCTTATTTATCTTAAATAATTTATATACTTATATATATATTGGACTTATTTATTTTGATACATTAAACTTTTGAAGAAGAAATTTGAAGTATTTAGTAATTTTTTTAATCCAAATTGTTTACCTATGACTTATATGAGAAAAATATGTAAACAAATTTGTTTCCTTCTTTCTATGATTTAAAATATCCACAAATATTTTATAAAAAAAAAAATGTATTTAATCTAATAAATTTTAGAGGGCTGGTTATTTATCAAAATTGTTAATTTTAACATGGAATCATGAGTAATTAATTACACAGAAAACTTTGTTTTCACATTTTTGGATGTAACCAGCTATGTAATCAAGTGCCATGCATATTTCCTTCTTAAAATGCTCCTCAAACCCAACTAAATTTTTCATCAAATTTTTGCATCGTATGATTTTCTAACATAAATTTAACACGAATGTCTATCTGCGCCTTCAATCTCAACATTTAATCTAAAAAAAAAAAAAACTTAGAATGCTGAGTGTTCACTTTTTCAATGACAGATTTTGCATCTATAAAACAAGTCCCACCAGATAAGTGGCGCAGCTTTTCAAAGCATTTTTCAATGAGGTCAGTTGTAAATCACCCGAGTATAACATAATTGACTCCAATTGAAGGAAGTTAACACGTTCACTTAACAAGAACTCTGCAATTGTGAGAAAGACTTTGAGATATTTCTCTGGTAAACTGTTTCACTTTTTAGCCATGCGGTCTCATAAACTCGGCCATTTCAGCTATGTCCAACAATAAACGTAGTGAAAGATCATCTGGTGATCCTATTACTCCTCTGAATCTCTAATGAGCATCTTTAGACATAAAACTTTTCCAAAGACAAAAAACTTTTTCAAAAAACAAAATATTTCCCTTCACACTTTCTTTTTCGGTGAAAGGGTGAGTTTTCAGTGATATAACGGTTTTGTTACGACAACAGGTTTTAACTGAATGTCTTTCAATCAGTTTTGGAGCGATAGACATTTCATTTAATTTGGATCATTTTACGAGGCTTTTTACTTCTAATTGGTATAGCTCCTTTAAATCACTCCATTTATCAATCAAAACTTCACCGCTCTGGGTGAACATAAATTCTCCCATTTTCTCTATTTGCCTGTTATTTCCATTACATTTACATATTATGAGCATAATTGTACAGTAGAAGCATATTTTTTGTCAAGCATTGTTTAAAGGCAACAGTATCGAATTTAAAAAAAAATTTTTTTGATTTACTCGATTCCCATCAGATATTACTGTTAAAATACTTCCTATGTCAACAGAGTTGATTATTTTTATAATTGGTTGGCACTGCGCGTTGTTAGAATTTTCTTGTTCAATATCCATTATTCGAAAAAATTGATTTTCGGACACTTTTTGTTTCCTAAGAGTTATTTATTTTATTTTATCTCCATTACATTGAACTATATTTTCATTTACTAACGTGTAACTCGCGCCTTAAAATAATGCTCTATCACCTCAATATGCTATTTCCAACCGTTACGTAAAGGATACAACTTCCCCACCTGAGATGGCATCTGAGTGAGAACTAATTTTTCACAATATTTTCTTTCTATATAGCTGTCGTGTCTTTTATTATAAATTAACTAAATTATTTTTATGTTAAATAAAATGGAAACTATAATGTTCATTCTCTTATTAAATTTAATATGATTATGGCTGGAAAAACAATTCTTTTTTAAGCTCAAATAAATATTTCTAGCCCAACATTTCCAAGACCAGCGACACAGATGTGATATTTCCTTACTTCTCATTGACGTCAATCATTTGGACCTGTCCCTGTTTTAGTACGATAAAGTTTATCTTCTTTTTTATTAATAACCCTGTTTGTGCAAAGTTTGATTGCCAACATGGTTTTCTTGTGCTTTAACTTTTTTCAATTTTTCTTTCTATGCTTTTTACCTCTTTTTCTTTTCACTCTCAACACATTTCCCTCACTTTCTAATATATCTTTCATTAGACTTTCTCGTTCTGTTTTTATAAAATTTCCTTCTCCGACTACACCCCTTTCTGACTTTACTATTTTCTTTTATAGTCTATTATTTACTTCTACTTGATATAAATAATATCTTCAACTAATGTCATTAATTACTCTGGCTATACCTTTGTCTCTTTTAACTCGTCCCCAGTCTATCTTAAAATATTTGTACAATACTAATCATCTGTAACTGCTCGCTCTCACAATAAGGTTCACAGTACATTATGCAACTTTTTCTCACCTTTTCTTTCATTTTACCCTGTTCATCCATATTACTTTAGGTATTTATACCAAATCCCGATTAAACTACTTTAATTTTATATTAATTTGGTATTGTACCTTAATTATCTTAATCTCCTTATTATTAGTGATGCACAATTTTTCAAAGAAAATTCCTTTATTATACCTTCGGAAAATATTTTTTATTGAGTGGTATAATTGTATGTTTGAGCAGTGGTGCAAAGCTATCTCCCTGAGAAATAACTTAACATGTATTTGCAATTTTATTCCTGTCAATCTTTTTTTGTTTGTTCGTGGAGTGAAAAAGTCATATATCTATTGTCAATATATATATATATTTTTTTTGTTGGAAACTCCGTGACTGAATTCGCTGCCAATGTTACCGTCATTTTAATACGATTACGACTATTATGACGAGTAAATAACTGAACAGAATATTATAAAACTTGCTGCAACATTAAGATACAATTTTCTTATCCATGACAAGTTTGGTAAGTTTGATGTTCACGAAAATCTAAGTTTAACTACAAGTTGTTAACAACGCAAAAATATGCGACGTTATAGCACAACTTAAGTCATAACCCAAGTTTTTATTTTGTTATCAAAGTATTGAAGACAGGATGATTTCACTGAGGATGGAGATACTATTATCTTGTTACTATAGCAAATTAAATGAGTTTGGTAATCTATTGTCTTGTTAATAAATTAAATTCATTGAGGACGGGTTATATACTCTCGCGTCACAACAGCTAATTCAAATAAACCAAATACAATAGCACCTTATCAATATAGCAAATTCTTTACGGCTGGTGATCTATTATTTTAAAAACACTGTTCTTTCAAATTCAAAGGCACAGGATCATTTCCTGGTAGGAGCAAATGGTCGTTTGAATAATTTAATTATTTATGCATTCGACAGAATCTCAGTAAAGTCGTAAGAGTCATAAAATCTAAGACATAAACTTTTATAGAAATGTGATCTCTTTCAAATGTTTATTTTTCAAACTCGCATTAATTCCATATTCTACGAAAAATAAGCATTTACTCAAAAATGCGCTGATTGCATCATATCCAACATTACATCTTAAAATTCATTTGAACGACATATATGAAATTATGGTATTGCTTTACTTGGCCCTTATTTTGAAAGAATTTAGCATAAGAGATCGAATCTAAAGTGTCTGTTTATTGTAGCTCGTATTAATTCGTAACCTTTTCTTCATACAATTTTTTTTGCATGTCATAAAACATCGCTGTAGTTTGTTTGAGAAAATTCACGTATTTCCGATTTTACCAGCAGGGAATAACAAATGTTAGAAGGAGATTTTACGCAAAAATTTAACTTAAAGGCTATTTAAGGTTAAATGTTCATCTATTTTTGGCTTCATAAAAGGTTCAAATTCACTAGTTGTATAACAGTCCTCAACTATGCCCTAATCTATTATTTAGCCATAATTTATTAGGATGGTCAGGAAATTTCCTAGCAATGGACACTATCTAAGTAACTTAACATAGTTAACATTCTATCTAACCTATCCGGTATTACTTGTCTTTAATGTGCTATTTTATAGGCTCAACTTGATATTAAAACTGGGATTATGAGAAGATATCAAAGAATTATGTGATTATCCTCAATTGTCAAACAACTAAACTAAATCTGCAAGCACTAGTTCTCGCTAATATTTTTATTTACAGGTTTAAAAATAGGTTTATTATAATAGAAGTAAATTTTGTAAATAATACCGCACTTCCTCGCAGATTAGACCGCCTGATGATAAGCCAACCCGCAGAAAGTCCTAGCCACAGATAAATTACAAGGAAAGTAATATTTTCAACAATAATTGCTGTTAAGTTTCCTTTATAAGTAAGTAAGTAAGTATTTATTCTGCCACAAACAAATATACATTAGCTGTGAAAATTACAAGACAACAGAAAAAAAAAAATAAGAAAACATTAAGATAAAAACAAATGGTGGCAAGTATCGGCACAAAAATTGTCTGTCACAACAATATATCCATTGCGGTCCCGTTATACATCACACACAAAAACAGATTAAGCCGAAGCATAGTTAAAAAAAAAAAAAATTTATTTATATTTATTAGGTCTACGAACTATATCCAAAGAGGTAAGAAATATCTCCTTGATCTTATGTTTAAATACGTTATAGTTTGTGGTTGTGTATGTAGTTCTTTTTTTATCCACCAGTGTAAAAACCCACCACCAGAAAATGCTGTTTGCATTTTTTAGAATTTATCAGTAAATAATCTAAGGGATTATCCGTGTTTTTCAACCAAAATCAGGTATAATTTATATCCAATTCTTCACTTTACCCCAAGTTTCAAATAGTTATTAATTTATTTTAATAATTATTTTTACTTAATTGTTTCACAAAGACTGCTGAAAATTCCATCCGTGCACGGCAGGGTTTTTTACTGTCTCCAAAAGTCACAATAGACTGGTGAATCTCAATCTGTGCTCAACAGGGGTTTTTTTATTTTCTTAAAATTACACAATAAACTAATAAAACCTTTATCTATATTTAGAATAGGGTTTTACTGTACGAAATTGAATGGTAGAGTTTTCATACATTATCGGCAAAGGTTTTGCTGACGTCATAGTGCACAACTGGCTAATAAAATCCAAATCTGTGCTAAACATGGAAGTTTTTTATTGTCTCCAAATTTGACTATAATCTGGTAGAACTCCCTTTCGTACTCTGCAGAAATTTTACTGTTTCCAAAGTCAGCTATCAGTCGGTAGAAATCCAGTATTAATAATTAGGAAATAATAATCAATAAATAATTGAGCAACGTATCGGAGAATAAAAAAATTGAAATATCTAGGCAATAAGAAAGAGGTAATAATGTTGAATAAAATATATATTTTTTTTTTTATCTAAAACTTGTTTGTTTCATAATAGATAACGACGATGTTCGTATCAAAAACCCAACGAAAACTCTTATAACACAAACTCTCGTACAAGATGTTATTCAAAACATATGTGTGCAAATATATTCTTGATAACGTTTTTTGGCGATTTGGAGTTAAATTTTAGCACGAAGTTTTTGGTACCTTCACTTTACCTAGTACCTCCTCATGTTCAAACGCTGATACATTAAGTAATGGCTCTATTGCGAAACAGAGAGCATTTAACAATAGACCACTTTCAACGAATAAATTGGCTTAATGTAAACGACAGATTTGAGCAATGCATAATTACAAGTGCCTTTAAATTCGTTAATAGAAATTCCCCTGAATACATATCTGAGGTCTTCAAAACTAGTTTAAATAATACCTTAAGAACAATGAATTCCTATGAAAAACTTGATCAGCCTTTCAGAAAAACTAGCCAAGGTTAAAATACAATTTCTTATATGGGTCCTTCGATATGGAACAAGCTTAGTAAATGCACAAGAAGCTAGTAAAAATATTTATACATTTAAACATAGTGTGAAGAAACATTATTTAGAAAAATTAAAACAAAAATACAATTCTGGTTTAATTAGATAAAAATTAAATAAGTACTTTATATATTTGAAATGATGACCACAATGAAAATAAGACTTTGGCTTTTCTTGTGCTTATCCCTGCTATCAATACCTGTTGCTTAAAATATTGTGGTATGCAGTAAAAAGTTTTTTTTCTTTTTTTTGAACGACGTTCTTAACATTTATTTTGTAAATTTTTTATTGATAGTGAACAAATACTTACTTGCTTACTTGGATGAGTTATGGCTCAGTCTATTTTTACCAAATGTATAACATTTAAAATGTTATATATAAGTGTTGTCAAACAAAAAGAAAACTTTTCTCAGCGAAGAAGCAAAATTTTAATCTCAATAAGCAAAAGCTATAAAAGTTCTTGCATTTGCTATACAGCATGTTACATAAAAATCGCCTGTCGAAATTTGCCTGTGAAGATCCACTAATGCAAATAATTCAACTGTTCGTAAAAAAAGATATTTCTCAGTTGCACATCACACGGTAAAATTGGATTTATTTACGATGCATTTTAACAATACAAACAGTAGAAATTTGATAATGGGAAAATATTTTATTATTTTAACAAGTGACTTTTCCGCAAAATATGTTTAAAAAAAATTTCAGTATTTTTTTGGTTTAGACTTTCAATCGAGTTTTACCTGTCTGCAATTTTGTTTGTTAGAAGTTTTTCGTATACACAAGTATACAACAAATGATAAGACATTTTAAGAGTTGGGAATTGCTTCTTGTTTTGTAGTAAAAGTTGATCCTCTATACCTTAAATTTATTAATTTATAGTTATAATAAAGTAGTGTATAGCTGCTAAAAATTGGATGTCTCCTGGTGATCAAGGGACAAATTAGACAATAAGTGTGGGATTAGGACCCGTTTTTTTTTTCGAATCATTTGATCATGCAGACCAAGTTATGGTTTTGGCAAGTTCGAATAATTATCAATACCAGCAACTATTCATTTTCCAATTTAGATCTCAGTTTAAAATTTTATTATTTTACATATTTAACCATTATACTTATCTTGTATAACCTTATTATTTTAATGTATTTTTTTATCAAATAGTTAAAGAAGTAAAAAAAAAGTTTTCACAAGATTAGGTTTTTCTAGCCCTATAAGAGGAGCAAGAGGATAAAATTAGACTTTCTGTACCATCCCAATAAGTTTCCACTTTTTCCACTATGCTTAATTTTTCCTCTCTTTCTGTTCCCTTCTTGTCTTTACCCTGACCCTCTTTTCCTATCTTCTCTCGTAGCATAGGTACACCATGCGCCAGGTGGAGAAAATTTTTTAAAATATTGCAGGTAGATCACCATTAATCAGTTAGTGTTGTTTCAGACTTTAGAAACACATGAAGTTCTGTACTCTGGCAGCATAATCTTCCAATTGAAAGTAGTTTTTTCTTGACTAAATATAATATCAGACTTGTTTTTGATTCAAAAACTAAGTAGATAAAACATTTGCTAAAACAAACCCCAAGCGTATACTATTTATGGACTCAGAAAGTTTCGACATTTCAGTTTCAGAACTTGCGCATAGCGATGTGCTGAAGCAAAATCTGATATCATAGCTGGAGAAAATTTTGAAGAAAATCTTTTACAAAAAGTATTTCAATAAATTTGCTTTCATGTTAATGTAAATATTTTTTTTTTGTTCCCCAAATTCGATGCAACCCCAAATTCCACAAACTTTAGTTCCGAATGTCATATTTATGTATAAAATTTTTATAGATTTTGCAGAACTTTTTTCAGGAATAGACCGAATAAATTTCGCAAAATGATTCACGCAGTTTACGGCAAAAATCGCAAAAATAAAATTCCGCAATGAACTTTTTTGAACCTCTTTTGCTGAAGTCAACTTTTTAACAAATATATGGCTAGACTGGGAACAATATTTTTTTAAATTTTTATTAGAATTCTGCAAGTTACTTATTTATGAAGAAAATTTGACGCAGAAGGTCTAAAAGTTGCGATGAGGATCAAAACAAAATCATAAGTAATATATATATATATAT
>JAUZNK010085607.1:0-12867 GCA_035046665.1 Euphysa ruthae | reverse complement strand
TACTTACTTACTTACTTACTTACTTACTTACTTACTTACTTACTTACTTACTTATTTACTTACTTACTTACTTACTTTTTATGGCATTATCAGATATTTATTCCTTCAATGTCTCTAAAAGGTACGAAGTCATGTTTAGTAACGTTTTATTAAATAACTGTTGTCATATGTGTACGCCAACATCTTCCAACGAACGAAAACAAAAACTGTTAAAATAGAAAAAGGTAAAAAATGATGTTAAACTAGAGAGTTGTTCAATGCGGAAGTGCATGCAATGATGATAGTGATCAGCTTGTAATATAATATCACTATATTCAATAATAAATGGTGTTTTCAGCATCCCCTAGTTTTATCCCAAGTTACGCGTTGAATAGGTCAGTACTAGAGGTCACCTTGGTATAATCTCATTTTATGGGCGTTATCTCAATATATGGGTATATTTCAATAATAATAAGTACACAAATACTTATCATAGGCCTGATATATAAGGTCAACGGCTACTAAAAAATCTCGTTGACCCAACAGCTTTTTCGCTTCCGTTCCTGAATCGCATAAGTTTGTTTACATTTTTGTCCTGCTTAGCCTAGTTTTCATGAAAAAATGGAGAAAGTTTGTAAAACACGTATTTTTAAATCTGCGTATAACAAAATCTATGTAAATACTTTATTTACTCAAATAAACACCTGCTACTTTTATTAAAAAATCTAATAACTGAGGGCGAACAAAAAATTATCAACCGTGTATACCGATGAATTACCCAGTTTATTACCTATAATTTTTGCAAAAGTGTTAATAATGGGACAAAAGTTTTTATCTCACTAGAGAACATTATCAAGAGTTGGGTTTGCATTCATAAATGTCGCCTAGCTTTCTTTGCAGATTAAGAATACATGCATTTTTTTTTTGTTTTAAAATAATTACCTAAATAACTTATAACTTTCTGTTTTCTTTGACAATATTACTGAGTTGATAAGTTTAAATATCTTTGAAATAAATTACTTACCTATTCTAGCCGATATACAGTTGAGATGAAGCCAAAAAGAAATCCAGGAAACCATGACAACTGTGGCGCATGGTAAGAAAGTTTGGATTATATAGGCTACAATTCTTCGATGAAAAATAATTTTAACGTAAATTGTCTCGTGTTCATCTAAAACTAAATTAAACATATTTAATTATTTTAGTTTGTCTCCGCAATGACCGCAATGACCGTAATGACCGTAATGACCGTAATGACCGTAATGACCGCAATGACCGTAAATAATTTTACGGGTATCTATAATATCATAACATAAATTTAAACCAAAAAGCATGAATGTTATTTTAAGCAAGGTTCAAAGTAAAAGCGAGCTGGATTGAAAAGGTAATATTTGAAGAAGACATTAATTTGCGCAAGTTAGAAATCATTTTTGGAAGTATATTTGCTATCAAAATTCTAAATAAAACTAAATTTGCTAAAAGATTTTCATTTTACACAGATATCTGTCAACCAAAAATAAAAAATAAATTTTTTTAATAGCTTTAAAAAACACATTGTGTTACGTAAATATATGCGGAATTTGTCAAAAAAAGACTAGAAAAGTGTGACGTAAACTTTTTTTGAACTTTTTTGTTCTTAGACATATATTTATTTTTATTATAGGCTTATAGGCTATTCTTGCCTCAGTTTGTTTTTATCTTAATCTTTATCCTTTTTTTTTCCTCTGTTGTCTTGTAGTTTTCATAGCTGATGTATATTTGTTTGTGGCAGAATAAGTACTTTCTTACTTAAAGAGTAATATTTTTTTCGCAAGAGGCAATCCAGTTCCTTTCAAACTCGGACCATTGGTTTGCCGATGGAACTTTAAAACATGCCCTGAAGTTTTCTTTCAGGTTTACACAAAACGGCCGTATATTTTTTCAGGTTTACGCCGCATATTCCCATGTGTATTTGCACTTCTGCCAAACAAGACTGATGCTACGTACACACGATTTTTAATGAACTATTTAATATTGCAAATAATCCGGATGACATTTTAATTGATTATGAAAAAACTGCAGTTAACACTGTTCTTAACACCAGACCTCAAATTGAAAATGAAAATGAAAGGCTGCTTCTACCATTTATGTTCCAACTTGTTGAAACACTTCCAAAACTTAGGTTTACAAGCTCAGTACAATCCCGATCCTGATTTTGCGCTATATCAAAGGATGGTTTCTGCATTAGCCTTTGTTCCACCAAACGATGTAATTAATAGTTTCGTAACATTATGCCAAAATATACGAAATAATTTTAATGGAGTTGCGGATGATTATTTAAAATACTTCAAGGACACCTATACAGGTAGATGTCGCTTAAATGCCCCTCGCCGAAATCCAATTTTAGGAATATGTACCACAGAACAGACCAAAAGTTGCTGAGAACAAATAATAGTAAGAAAGGATGGCATCGAGCCTTTCAAGAACATCATTCTTTATGTCATTCAAACTTTTTGGTCATCCTGCACCAGCTCAGAGGAAGCGTTACGCTGATTGCAACGCGAGAATATTGCGAATCGTTTATGATTATCCAAATCGACTAATTTTTGTCTATCTTTGAAGTATCGCTCACAATCTAGCATTCTAAGTGTTTATTAATATAACTATTTTGTACAAAGGGATTAGTTTTGTTTGCTGAAATTTTTATTTTGAGTCAGTTAAAAGACGGAAAAATATGGTGCTCTTAATGCACAGATGCAAGTCAACATGTAACAAGATAATTGATAATTGGCCTCCAGTTGTAAGAGTTTTTAAAATAATTTCCATTCTTCCAATTAACTCGCATGTTCCTTTGACCTTTATTATTAGTGAGCCCTATGAAAAAAACATTCTTTTGTGAACCTTTTTTGAAATTATTTTGATAGTTTTAAATACTCTTTTCATACTTAATTGTAGAGTGGACACTCTTTTTACTTGCACTACCAAATTCCGTTTAAGAGATGACTTTTTTCAAAAGAAAAATTTCACCATAACTTTAAAAATTAAGAGCAAGTCACGAAAATAAATTCTGCTAAAAAAGTTATCTTGAAAGCTTTATTTTTATATTTGTCATTTTCCACTAACTTTAAACGCCCTGGGTGGGGGAAGTTTATAAGAGAGGGGCGTTTATAAAATATTTCCAGGATTTCAGAGGGCATTTATTAGAGGGGCGTTTAATAGAGCTTAATGGAGCATTTTAATACGACACAGTTTCCTAGAAAAAGGTAAGTTGTTTTGATCGTTGATAATTTTTTACCAAATCATTTAATTTAGTAGATTTTGACGAAATTTTATGTCTTTTCTTCATCAAACACATCATTGTCCGAAAAATGGAGGAACTAAATAAGGAATTATTTAGAATTTTGTGAGTGAAAATGGTATAAAAGTTTAATGGCCGATTAGTACAAAGTTAGTTGCACACAATTTCTTTGGTTAGTGTATTCTTTGTGAGTTGCGGAAAAACTCTAAACATTTGTTTTAAAGTTCAAAATTTTAATCGCAATTTATCACGACATTTTTTTGTTTATAATTCTCATTAAACTTTTCTTTTGTTGATTCTGTTACCGATACTCCGACTTTTGGTATCTTAGTCGCTGTCTTTTGTCATCTTCTTGCACTGCAATCTGGAAATCCCGTATCTCGAATTTTCCCCCTTTGTAGTCTCGTCATCTCGAAGCACCGCTACCGCAATAATCGCGTTATATAAACTTTTTTATCGGTTCCTTGAGATGTCAAGATAACGGGACTCCACTGTGATCACATTTCACGATCTGAAATTAGCTTGATCGGGATAATGCTAGCTTACGCTGTAGGTGGAACTTTATTTGTTGTAAATTCTTTGTTGTTAATTGAGATTTTTTGTAGCGCACATGGGCAAAGATAGTTAAGGTGAGGCTAGTTGTAGCTACACTATAAAGATAACTCGCGAAAAAAGTTATATGGAGAAATTTTTACTTCGGATTGGCCGATCTAACCGGGTCAGGTTGTGGATAACAAAAATTATGTTCAATGTTAATCTTTTGAATATATCAAATCGCAGTCGTGCAAATAATGATATTGTCAGTCAACTTCCATGCCCACTTTAATCTTACAGCTTAACCTGTATTTAAGGCTTGGAAAGTTTCTCTTTGTCATTCAAAATTGAAATACGTTTTCTCATTTTTGGCAGCAAAATTTGAAACTTTAAGTTATTCAAAATCGAATGTGCGCGGGTGCACAAATTTTCTAATAATGCAATGATACAGTATGCCAATAAGTGAAGTTATGTGAAGCCTCTACATACTCACATAATCAGTTAGGTGTGCAGTCAAAAGCGTTTGCTTATTTCTGGCCTGAAAAATATTTCAAGGAGTATAGGGGCGAAAGCACATATGGGGGGCGACGGAACGTAAGACACGGGTGCGCAAGGCGCGCACAATGTAGCAGAGAAATTATGATTGGCATTATGATTTTTCAACTTTCTTTTTAAAAATACCTGTCCAATCAATCAATAATCCTTCGTCGAAAAAGAATAACGATGTAATTCCTTGTGTCAAATTTTCGCAATTCTTATTAAGAAACTCTGTTTAACATCCCATTATTTTGACTTTAAACAACAAAAGATAAAACAGTGTTCGACCAACAATCAATGACAAAATTTCTCTTCAAATCAGCGATTTTTAGCAAACTCGCTAGAATTTGGCATGCTTTTTCACGGTGAAATTGGTCAATAGTCGAATGCCTTAAAAGCCTAAAACTTAGAGAGCAAGTTTAAAATGATTAAGTCCTCCTTGTGGGCCATCATTTCGTAAAAAATTTATTTTGTCATTGATAAAAGAATCTCCAAATATGACGAGAAACGCCGGCCAAAATCGATGAGGATCTCACTGTATCATCAAAAATCTTCCAATTCTATCTAAAACTCACAACAAAGTCTTAAGGAGCCGGGGACTCAAGATGAGAAAGAGAGTAAAAGAATACTGTATTGGTGGCGATCTTCCGGGAGAAATCCTTTAGGCGGCAATTCTTGCAGCGAAAAAAATCTGGTGGGGGCAATTCTCAGGGGGAAAATTTTCTGGTGGGCAATTTTCTGGGGGGAAAATTTCTGGGCGGGAATTTTCTTGAGGGGAAATTCACCAGGGGGCAATTTGATGGGCGGCAATTCACCGGGGGACAATCTTCCTAGTGATTTCACACTTAAAGCTGTTGAGGTTGTAATTAGTTAGTTCTCACTCTTTTGTTTATTTTAAGAAATAATGTCAATTTATATAATAAAATATTCACTTCCTGTAAATAGCAAGTTTGAAAAATTTGTACATTATTCTTAAAATTTAAACCTTATTTTTGCCTTCGAAAAGTGAAATAACTACTTTTCAATTTTGACTTTTAAAATTTTGAGTAAAAAAATGACCATATTAATCAGTTTTCATTTTGACGTGTATTCATTTATTGTAGAAAAACATTTTAAAGTTTGGTTTTTTATTCTAGAGGGTTTAAAGATTTATTGTGTGTACAGTTATAAGGATCTGAAATTATCGAAAAACAAAAATTTTGGCTAAGATCAGCGTAGTAAAGTTTCGAAGAACGTTAACATTGATTCAACTTACGATTCCCTTCATGTTTCAAGGCGATCGAAGTTTTCATGCCGCCTGAAATATTTACCACGTGTTGAGGCAGGTGATTGTCCATGATCAAGACACTTTTATTTCCCAACCATTTATACCGAATGTGGTTTATATTGTATGCGTCTAAAATACACACAACAGTAATCAGAATTTGCAAAATTTAAACTTTCATATAAATATCATATTAATATCATATAAATATCATATTAATCTGCGATATAAAATATATATCAATATATAAAAGTTTGCAAAAGTATGGCAAGCTTGTTGGCAAACCAAAGTTAAAAAGCTTAGAAAACCTAAATCTGTTTGCAGATTATTAATATTTAAAAATTTTTTTTGATGAATAGAACAGGTATATTTAAAAATAAAAACAGTATTTCATATTGGTTCATATGGTAACAATTTGTGCCTTATTTATGATAATGTATTGGAAAAACAAGTATTAAAAAAAGTATAATGTTTGGCCACAATGAAAGTTTTTCGAATTTATAAACTTTATTGGTTTGTAAGATAGGATAAAAAAGCGTTACAACCCCTTTTCACTGGACAAACCTTTCCACTTAACAGTCCATTTTGTAAGCTACGTCATCAAGACTTAGGGAGATGAATAACATAAATAAAACAAACTCCCCTGTTTTGTTTTCTTACTAATCTAAAGCGAAACTTTTGCCGTAAATAGAGCTATATCGATCAACTGGAAAAATTTCTTCACCAAGTAGCGTTTCGCTACTACCTTCTGCTTTTCGAACTTTTATTAAAAAAATGACTTTACCTATTTTTATTTCTAACTATAATCTTATACGCTTTTGGGACAAGCAAAAGTTTTAGTTTTTTTATAAGCCATGACAAATCCCTATTCCCGAAATTTTGGTTACAATCTCGTTCTGTTTGACAAAATTCGTGGACAAAATGAGCAGCTACACCGGTTTTCATATCTATTCTTTAGTCAAGCAGAGCATTGATTATAAAAATGAAATACGAAAATAATCAATTAAGAGCTTGTATGTCATTTCCCAAAATTATGAGGCATAAAGCTAACCCAATTCTTTAGTCATGCATGTATCATGCATGACTTCGTTTCTTTAGTCATGCACATATCATGCATGTGTTCGTTTCTTTAGTCATGCATAAATCATTATTGACTGGAAATGAAGAAGAACAGGTGTGTATTGTGTTCTACTGACAAGCTTTCTTTACATTTTTAAAGATTGGCACACTTTTTATGCGTTATTATGCAATATATAGTATCAGACAAAACTGAAAAGGTATTATTCTAATTGCAGATTACGCCTGTGAAGTAAGAGCATGAGTATATGTATTTGAAAAATATTGAAATTTAATCTGATAGATTTAAATTTAGACTTCTTTTTAATTAATTAATTGAATGAATAATATGTCTCAACCATGATTCTGTTTTTTATTGCAAACATAGAATATATTATCTTATTTAGAAAAATTATATATATATTTATAATATAACTATTACATTTGCTTAGTTTGGATTAGGCGTAGAGGGGGTCACGGGTTTGTTTGAGTTAAGGCTTGAGTTTGAGTTAAGTGCTCATCAAAGGTTTTACGTGATCTTGATACATTCTACCAAAATAGAACTCACGTTTATTTTTAACTTTAATTTGTGATAAAAAAAGAAGCATATAAACAAGCTCAGATGCAGGTAGCGTCAAGTTTCACTCATAGGCTACTCAGTTATATTTTATTTAGTTTAATTATGAATATAGTTGCAAAACTTCATTTTAAAAAAAGATTGTCATTGAAGCGTTTTAACTACAACCTTATAGTTTTTTTCTATGATGCGATACACCCGCAAGGATAGAACTAGAATCGGACTGAGTGTACTTTCCCTATAAAATAGCATGTATACCATAATTTTGTGTTTCCTTCGTCACAAAATCGTGTAGAGCTGTCTGGGTAGAAATATCTAGGTAAAACTATCTGGACAGAACTGTCTAGACGATGTTTTCGATTATTGAAAACGGTTATGAATAAAGATTTTTATTTCTTTGTCAGGAGCAACTTAACAAATAAGTAAATGCTTCAAATTTTTTTTAAAAACTTTATTAAAAATAAATAAGAGATCAATTAAAAATTATGTTTGAATAATAAAGGTGGTAGAGAACTTCTCCATGAAGGTTATATGAAGGCGTCATGTGTAAAATAAAAAAGAGAACCACGCTGGGAATTTTCTCAAAGAAGATCTATAAATTGCAGAGATTTTTTTTCGAGTAGGCATTAACAATGAAGAAGAAATATTTCCACAAACACCACATAACCATCCAGGAAGTCTTGCTAAAGGTAAGTTCGCAGAAGTCAACAAAATCTTAAAGCTGATTTAATACAAAAACAAACAAACAGTTAATATAATAATTTAGCTGCTTTGAATGCAAAAGAAAAAGGAAAATTAGTAATAGTAAAAAACAGTAATAGCGGTCTTTTAAAAAAAACTACCATGAATGCAATTCATACTTTTTTTGGGCATCATATTGAAGTTAAAGGGTGTTTTTTTTTTCACTCATGCCAAAGTTTTTTGGAGTAAGTTCAAGAGTTTGGATTAGCACAACATTGCATATATGAAGGTGATGTTAAACTGTTTTGTGTAATGTTATATGGACTTGCATTTCTACCGATTAATGCAGTTCCTAAGGGTTCTACAATTTCTAAGTTCTAAGGAAGTTTTGAACCTTTATCTGATTGCTTTGATCTAACATATGTCACCGGGGCATTCCGAAGAATTGCACGCCCTGGCCAGAACATTATTTTACTAAATTTTTCACCATTACATCAACCAAAAGTTTGGAAAGTCTTTGAAGTCACACTTCATGATGGGGACAGAACCAATAACCTTTGTGAAGCCTGGAACCATTAGAACATAGGAATGGTTTTGTCTGGGCTTTTATCGATCTTCTAAAAAGGACTGTATGATAGTTTTCCTTTTTCTAAGAAACTCTGCTATCGGCATTCCTTTAAGAAAACAGATCACGATAGATCTTCAAGGAAGACTTAATACCTTATGAAGCAATTTTCAAAATGGGACCATCAGGCAAAATGACATTTTGCTTGCTATTGGTCATAGCATACGCTACAAGCTTTAAACATAAGTACGTGTACAATGCATTCAAAAAACGATAACACTACTTTTTTTTTACAATTTTTTTCTGAAACTTTTATTTATAACAGAAGTTTCTTCTTTTAAAATGAAAATTTTTTCTTTTATTGTTTTTCCTGTAAAAAAAGTTACGCATACGCAGACACATGTAATAACGTAAACATTGCAATCCGTCAATAGAAAAACTCCGTCACCAAACTCTTTTAAAACCGTTTTCATGTTTTGTGGAAAAAAGAAATCATAAATTATTGATTAAACTTAGTTTTACATCGTAATTTCCAGTTTTTAGGATTATTTTAAACTTTAGAATTTTTTAGTTCATACAAACCTTTAAAACAAGAATCTTAAAAAGTATCATTTACCTATATATCGTTTTTGTTGATTGACTCACATAGTAATGATAAAAAATATTTCTTTCAATATTTGTATTCGATAGTTTGAGGGTGTTTGTCTTGTTGGCTGTTGTCCAGTGGCTCTTGTCGAGTGGCTTTTGTCCTGGCCGTTTTTTTGTTTGGGTTTTTGTCTGTAGTTAATAAAGTTCATTACACGTTTGCTCTGTTTCTGTAAAGAAAATCTAACTGTACAATGTTATTGTTTTGAATGTGCTAATATCAAATTTTAGTGCTTTTCTTGACTTTATCTGTGAATTTTATCCTTGTCAATTATCAGTTACTAAAGTATTGTCAGGTATTAGTTTGTCTACAACGATACATTCGTGCAATTGATTGTCTTTGACTTGCTGACATAAGAATATCTCCATTCTGTTTGACTTGAGGAAAAACCTTACGTGAAGTGCGTCACAATTCATTGATTCTAACCCGAAATAATAATACGGATGATTAACATAGATTAAATGTTATAGAATTAATCCTGTCTAAAAGCAGAGTATAGTAAATATTTACTAGCTCTATTGTTCGTGCATTGGCTTCAAAATTTGAGGATATATTTTTACACGAATTGTTTCATTCAGATTATTATCCCAACTCAAAAATAAATCAATCTGTCAACACAAAAAATTTTTTGTATTGTATTTGTTCTTACAAAAACCTACATTTTAGCTATCTTTGTTGAGGTTATAAAAAGATATTTGAGCGAATTTGTTATACTATTGTTTTTCTTGTCTTGTCATTGACTTTTGAGTAAGTTTTGTTCTGTAAGGTATATAGCCTGTCAGTATATTAATCCTACAGCTAACATATCTCGTTAATGAGTTGTAAGAAAATAGAATTTTTTTCTATACTTCTGTTGTTCAAGGGTATGGTGATGTGGTGCGATGTAGATTTTAAAGGATGGCGATGCATTTTGTGGCGATGGATATCAGAGTTTAGTAGATGGCAGAGTTTTTCATGCACTTTCGTCGTATCTAGCAAACAACAAAAGCTGTTCTTTGAAATACTTTCCCTATCTGGTTTATTCGTATCATATAAACTCCTGATTGATGTATAGAACATTACCTACTTTTCAACGGTAATAATAGTCATACTCATCCTGGTCTTTTCCCACCTAATATCTGGCAGGAAGACCCTAACATGTTAAAAGAAATTAAAAATTTTTTTGTTAGATATCTTTAAATACAGAAATCCAGTTATTATTGATTTGCTTGATACTATTTACAAAGTTATTTTGTAAAATTTTTGTTATGAAAAAATCCTGTATTTTCACTCTTGAGTTATTGCACTGTGCATTTTAGATATATTTTATATTCATATATTTTATTTAACAATAATAATAATAATAATATAAATAATAATAATAATAATAATAATAACAATAATAATAATAATAACAATAATATTAACAAAATTTTTTTCTGCACAAAAATATGCAAAATATTTTCCTTTTGAGTAACACTTATTTATATCCAATAACCATTAACCAATGAGTTGACATTTTATTAAGATGTAAACTTTCTATCTTCCATTAAATGATAATTCACATAAGTGACATGAGGCAAATTTCTTTACAGTCATGTCGCAACGAAAAACGGAAAATAAAATTCTGGTTTCTGCGTATATTTTTAGTTGTATTATATAGCAACGCCATCGTCAGAGTAATTAAAGCACATAAAAAATTGCATAGCTTTTTCGATTTGTAGAATATGAACTAGAAACAATAATATTTTAACCCATAAATGGCATACAAACAATAACAAAGTGCTTTGTATCCCACCGTTCACACATGAAAAAGTTATGGGCCCTCTAAAATTCCAGGAAAAGGATATGGTATTAGTTAATTATGCAAATTGAAGCAAATATTCGTTTTGTCTGTTTTCTCTTTATTGATTAGAATTATGCAAACAAAACTTTACAGAATACTCTATGGGAAGTGATTTAATTTTTTACAAATTGATTGATTAGTTCGGCTTGATCACAAATGCATTTTATGAAATCTGATGCTACTTAAAATTAATATTCGGAAAACCAAATAAATATAAAATTCACTTTACTCCAGGAGCTACCTAGGGTTGAGTAGGACTGTCGAGGTCCATCAGGTTTGACTTCAAATCCAATTATACTATTTCTAGGGATCAAAAAACTTGGAGCCATGTTTTGGCAAGTGGTCATTTGATCGCAATATGGGGTTAAATGCCACAAAAATCAATAAAACCAAGAATTTCTTTATCTCGTCATATTTATACTCAATTTATCATAAATTTAATGTTGATTACAAAGATATAAATTATTTTACCAAAAAATATTATAGAAGAAAATATGACAATACCTATTGTTTAATTTAAAAATATGACAATACCTATTGTTTAATGTAAAAATATGACAGTACTTATTGTTTATTGTAAAAATCCTTATGAGCCTGATGATTTAAACAGCCTTGTCAAATATAACTCATGTTGTATTAAAATAAAAGATTGTTTATTTGTTAGGCACATTTTGGGTACAAAAAAAAAGTATGAAGAAAATATGACAATACCTATTGTTTAATATAAAAATATGACAGTACTTATTGTTTATTGTAAAAATCCTTATGAGCCTGATGGTTTAAAAAGCCTTGTCAAATATATTGTATTAAAATAAAAGATTGTTTATTTGTTAGGCACATTTTGGGTACAAAAGAAAAAAGTGAATTTTTTACGAAACAAATGAAATTCAACTTATGATGTCAAGGTGTCTGTGAATTCTTTTTGACAAATTGAAATTTAAAATTACTTAGAGAGCATTTTTTAAAAATTTTTTTTATATTCACACTAAATTATTATGTATGGTTATTTCCTGGAATAGCACTAACATACTAAGGTAAGCAATGAATGTTATATAGTGTTATATTATTAGTAAATACTACTTTTTTGTATTTTATTAAACAATATTTTACTAAATTTAACGTTCATTTTTGTTGTTTAACCAAAAGTCTTTTTATATATGTTCTATATTTGTTTAATTTTTTTTTTGTTACATATTGTGCGTACTTGATCTGTCTCAGTGTCATCAGATTTTCTTCGTTTTGTTCATGGTTCATTTGCTTCATCGATTTGTTGAGGCTCTTCTGTTTCTTCGTTGGGATAAGGTCTGTTTAAGTAGCGCTGTGCTTTCTTCACATAATTTGAAAGACAAGTACACGCATGGTATTTCACAGAACTGAGATGATCATTAGTTAAATCAGATATTTATTTTCTTGTAATACTTTTGAAGTCTTTAATTTTTCAAATTTACTGTTTTCTATACTTGCTAATTTTATATCTCCTTTTTTATCTTTCATATTGCTGCATTTACTGATGTGCTTAGAGACTGGATGTTCGTTGGTCAATGGGACAGATGTAGATGGCTTATAAATATAGAAAATATATAAAAAGACGCACTATTTTTTGTTTAAAGTTGTCTTGAATTGGAAAAACTACTTGTGATAAACTACTTGTGATAAACTACTTGTGGAAAAACCACCTGTGGAAAAATTACTTGTGGAAAAAGATTTATTGTTGCCATAACTTTCAACAAGGATGATGTAACTATACGCTAGAAATATACATTGTAAATCTACCTGAGATGTTTTTGCTGCAAAATATCACGCAAATTGCTTGCATTATTACTTCGAAAAGTTTGACGGAGGTATTGACAATATTTTAAGTCTCCAAAAGGATGATACCATAAATGAAAGACATGATGTAATTTTTAAGGATGCATTTGATTCAAT
>JAUZNK010085596.1:0-12868 GCA_035046665.1 Euphysa ruthae | reverse complement strand
TATAAATATATACATATATATTATATTGTAATGATGTTGGAGGTGTATAAGTTTATATTCATAAATATTTCATAAAAGTTGGTTTTTCAAGTGTTATAATAATTTTCTTGCTATAATCTAGACAACATGTTTTATTTATTTATTTGCCTAATGGGGGATATCACCAGAAGTCAAACTAATTAAAGAATGACCACCCACAGCATGGCACCTACCTTTGAGTCACATGCTGATAATGCTGACTATCAGCATCAAGTTTTATAGGGTATTTGAAATATTTAATTAAAAACCTATATTTTTACCAAAATTATTGCTGTCAGACTCTTTCTCTCCACCCACTTCACTTTTCATAAATACTAGATAAAATTCTTCATGAAACTTCATTTTCAATGTGTTAAAAATAATCCTTTGCTTCATCTTTTTGACTACTGCAGGTTATTTTACCTTAGAAATGGATTATTAGCAACACTTTGTTAAACTATAATTTCATATTTCAATTTTTGGACTCCTTGTGAAGCTTGCAAATTCTTGTAAATTCACCCTCCTCAGTTTTTTTCTGTCCATTTATCCCTAACTTTCCCAAACTTTATGTGAAGTTATAAAACGATAACTAGGAAAGGGAAATTTTTATTTTTTCTCAAAATCTGTATATTAATATTTTCATATTTTTAGATGATCATAGACAGCATTTTTTGGCCATTGTTACGATCTAAAACATTTTGTTTTGTTAATAAAAAACATGTTTTTTTTTTGTTTCTAGTTCCTTTAATATTTATTTTTTTCATTCTTGTGAAACTAATTTAAGCACTTCAGTTGTTTGATAAAATTATTTGCTTGTTGATTATTTCTAGGCATAAAGCACAGTCAAAATAAGAGGATAGAATTTGTTCTGAAAATCAAATTCCACAATCAAGAAACGCAATTTATTTTTTTAAGTATTTTTTGGAAGTCTCTTGATCACTGAATACTGGTTTTTTTAGATTTTCTTTCTTACTTTAGTTATATCTTAGCAGTTGGACAACAGTTTATCCTGAAGTTTAAAAATTTTATCAATTCATTAAGAGTGATGAGCTATTTCTAACATTTTGAGTTAACAAGTTGAGTTCTCATAGAAGTCATCCTCTGGCCATCTTCCAAATATTGTTGCATTTTAAAAGAATTTCCTGGGGTCAAGCTAATAATATATTAAAAGCACTTTATGTGTATTAATTTATGATTGCGGCATGATTTTAGCTATTATATCAAACGTTTCTCTGTTTATAAAAGAATTGGGCTCCTTCTGTTTCAGTTTTTTTTTTAAATTTCAATTCATTTTCCAAAGTGTGATGTGTGTCAGGTTTTATTTGGCTTTATGATATATAATGCATAAATTCTACCTAAAGTGTTATAAACAGGTTTTAAACTTGTACTAGAGATTTGGTTTGTGTATTAAAAACACTCAAATACATTATTTAATAGTCAACCAATTTTTCTTATGTTCTAATTTTTTCAGATTAAAATAAAAGGTATTACATGAAATGATACATATTTCCCGATGAAACGCAGCAAGAAAATGTTCTCGAGGTTCACATCTTTGCTGCACAATGCTGTGGAAGTAGTGAGTTTATTTTTAAACTTTTTGAGTAATTTAAAAGATGGATTCCCTTAAAATTGTTTTGACACTATCGATAGTTTATATATTGTATATATAAATATATGTAAATAGTTTTTTCCTTTTTTAGAGTAGCTGCTTGCTACATAAGTTGTAAGATTTTCAGCTCATTTTAAGGAGCTTTTATTCTATGTTTTATGGAATATTGAGGTATTAGTAAGGTATTAAGGTACCATTTGCTACTTTTATTACTAGAGGAGGCTTTTAGTCATTTAGTACATATTAATTTTGAATTTATTTTAATCATAATTTTAATATGTATTCACATTATTTAAATAATTGAGATGTTGTGTATTAAAATATACTTTCACTTGAATATTTTATAATGTTATAAAGATTTCCTTTTCTAATTTGTTAAAATATTTTCTTCCTTAGTTTTATTTACATTATTTTTAGTTGGCTCCTGAGATGAGTTTTCTTGAACAGTTTCGATATCATTGGAAGTGTGTTACACAATTTTTCCTTGATACTTCTGGTAAGATGTCTATTCTGTCACATATATTTAAAGAATATAATTATCTTGCAATAAAAATGTCCATGAGTTGTATCTTGTAGCAATAATTGCTATAGTTAGACATACCCTTGAAATATGATTACATGGAAATCAGTTTATTAGCGTTTTGCATTACACCGAAGAATAAATTAAACAACAACTTTATAACAATTTTTTTGATCTTACTAGTCATTTATTAGTTTTGCCCACCATGTTTAGAAAAAAATACCATAGAAAGTATCTGCCTTGGTCCAAAAAGTAATTATAGCCACAAAATTAATCATACAAACATTTAGAACAAAAATTAGTGAAACTGAAAAATCTTTAACTAATTTTTAAATTTCCAAGCATCCAACATTTGGAATTGAACTGAAAGTATTTTCACCAAAGTCATGTAAACAAAAAAGCCAATTTCATTACCAGTTAGAGTGAATATGTTCTCTCAAGAAAAAGGTGCTAATTCATAAGCTCTGTAAAACAAGCAATAAGTTTTTTAGATATGAAAAAGGAATTGCCTACCAATGCCTTCTTTTTCCAGTCAATTCCAGCTGCAGTATTTAGCACTTTAACAACCCTGCATAACAATATACATAAAAACTGCATACAACACTAATAGCATGAGGCTTATTATTAGTTATAGTTATATTAGTTATTGCTGGAGCTCTCTTCTATGTCTGATTTAAGGCTAGTTTGTTTCCCAGCCATTTGACACACTAAATGTAAATCAAGACTTGCTGATCCAAAAACACTATTTTTGAAAACATATCTTGATTCCTGTGAAATCTCTTTTAATCAAAAAAAAAATTTTTGAATTTAAATTTTTGAACTCCAGCTACGATCTTTAAATGTGCTATAAATCAATTAAATTAAATTCTTCACCCAGCTTGTTCTTAGTTATACGCGTTAGATAAAATAGCATTTCTAACACTTATTGTATAACCTTTTGAGTTTGGGGGTTTTATTTATCAATTATAAGAAAAGTTATTAAGAATGATATTTTCAAAATGAATACATAAACCTTTAAAAACAGCTTGACTATTGTTGATTGCACAAAAAAGCAAATGCCTTGTTTACATTTTTGTCCCAAAAGAGAAAAAGTATCATGTAAACTTATGTAAACTTATTTCTTGCTGGTTTAAGTAATTTCCAAAAAAAAAGTAAAAATGGAAAGCAAACTATTACCAGGTGAGAAAAGAATTATTGTATTAGTAGGTTGAATACCTGCCTCAAGTCACTTAAAGAGTATTTTTCTACAGTGCATTCAAAAAAAAATCACGCAATACTTAGCATTAATCTCATTTATTTCAATTATTCCAAATTTAAGCCGCTAAATAAGAGAGGAAAATTTGATTTTGAGCAGTTTTTTTGAAGTTTAGGTTTTGATTGGAAGTTCTTGTACTGTTATTTATATTGACAGTAGGTTTGAAAGTATTAGGAATAATTTGTTTTTAATTATTTTTTTTTTGTACTTTGCCTGAAGACGGGAGTTTCTGAAGCATTTCCAGAATATAATTAAATATTTAACTCATGACATGTTTTAAAATTATTTTAAGTTCCTATCACTTTTCTTTTTATCTGAAAAAATTTAGATGACTTTTTCGCAAAAATGAATAATGAGCTGAATATTATTTAAACCTGATTTAAGGCAAACAAACTATCTGTAACGTCAAAAAAACAAAGATTACTCTTTTTTATCATAACAAAAATAAAAATACTATCACAAATGATTTACCGATTTTAAGCTTAGATAATGTAATTATTAAAAGAGATTGTAGTTTCTTTATGTAGTTTCTTTGTATATTGATTGACAAAAACCTAAATTGGAAAGCTGAAATTTCTAAAGTATCCTCCGCATTTTCGAAGAGCATTGGGATCTTATATAAGGCAAGACTGATGTTGAATAAATCACTACTTAGCTTTATTTGTACACAGTTATTTAAATTATGGGAGCATAGCCTAAGTCAGCACTCATAAATCAAAACAAGAAACTCTTTATCATCATCAAAAACAAGCTGTTTGTTTGATTTAATTATCAAAACCGGTTCACTCACTTAAAACCACTGTTTAATGAAATGAACAGCCTAAATGTATACATGGTTAACTTCTCTCAAACTCTTACTTTGATTTTCAAATGTAAATACAACTTATCGCCAAAATTTTTTTACAATTTATATACATTAAAACCACCAAACAAATGTACGTAATTTATTAGAAGAACCATCAATTAACACATAGTACGAAGAATTTGCCATTGCATTTTGTGGCCTACATCTGTATAATAAGATTGTTCTTATCAATTAGGATCTCTCTAAAATAAAAAAACTTTCTCTTTTTAAAAAGAAACTAAAGTCATATATTTTTTCTTCTTGTGATTTTAAATTGTTCTTTTAAAACATAGTTCATACATAGTCTCAAAAGAAGCGTCAGGCAGCTTATCGGTTTTTAATGGTAATACCCTAATGGTCTTCTACGAGGTTTCCATGCTTTCACTGAAATTATACAGTGAGTTAAATAAGGGCAATTTATTGTATTTTATGTACGGTTATTATTTACGCTGTAAATTTTTGGAGCAAAAAATAAAAATTAATAATAAATTAATAAATTAAAAATAAATTAATAAACTTTCCATTAATTAATTTTATTCAAATGAGTTAGTGACAAAATATGAATAACAATTGTTTAATTAGCTATTTTATGATTGTTGTAACTAATTTAGATGAGAAGCTATCAGTAGAAGGTACTACAATTCCCCATCATATGGAGCAATTGCTGGTTGTCCTTCAAGAAGAAGAAAAGTTGAATGGAAGCACTGTATGTTTTTCGTAAAGTAATTTTTTTATAAAAATATAATAATAAATAAATATAATAAATTATATAAATATAATAATGCAATTTTTTCATAAATAAATGTAACACCATAGTCGTTTGTGTCACCACAAATTCTATAATACAAGTCTTTCTAAAGAACTTTTTTTTTTCCTAAATAAAATTCTGCAATCAACTTTTATGTTGATAGCATTGTGTGTATATAAACTAAGAGCCTAGGGCGTCTTACGACTTATATGGTCAGATTTTTTTATTTTTTAGTATTGGGCTTAAACAGTATTTTTCTTACCAAAAATGTTGTTTTTAGAATTTCTATAATGGTTTGAGCATCCTTTGACCCTCTTTTGACTGCATGATAAATTGTTCTTTGAAATTTTTACAAAATATTTTTAATTTTCACAAGTTTTAAATTTTTTGTATGCCTGGGGGCTTTTGTTTCAAATTTTCAATACCTTTTTAAACATATGGTATATACATTACTGTTTTTCAGGGTCCCGCTATGGAGTTTATGCTGCAGCACAAAATATTGGAAACGATGCAAACTCTTGGCAGGGCTGATGTATGTTTTATGCTTGAATTGTTTTTTCCAGTATTCTAAGGGATCAAGACTTTTTTCCTCAATATCATGGTTACAAATATAGCGATATCAATTACTATATAAGTAGTTGGTGCAGAACATGTTGAGTGAACAAAACAATAGGGTGCTATAAAAGAAGATCAGCAGAATTTCAAAAAAAAAAAAACAAAAAATATATTGTATCCTGGTATCCTGGTATACCTGGTATACCAGGATACTATAGATATATATCAGTATATTACATATACCATGGTATATGTAATATACTGATATATATCTTAGGTGAATTCCTTCCTGTTATTCTGTACATGTGTACAGTTACAACACAAATTTCTCTAAATCTTTTATCCAAGTGATATGTGACTCCTAGTAATTCATTTACGTTTATATAACATTTGTTCATACATATATAATATTTTCTTCCTATTATGATTATAGTTATCCTAGAATTTATCATAAGCTATATGGCTAAAGATAAATTCTTTTTTTGTTGCTTAAACTAAAATAATTTTCATTTTCCAAAAATGATTCTTTTGAATGAACATTTCAGGATCTCACAAGAACCAATTTTGACCTAAAAATGTTAATGAATTAATTCAAAATTGTTTATTCAAAATTTGTAATTAGGGAAATATTTATAACTAGGACTTTTCAAAATCTGGTTTAGTGTACTTTATCCAGAGAATTATAATACTCCTAAGCATACATCAAAGCAATTTATTTTTTATCTAACTAATGAGGGCTAATGATCCTTCAAACATGGTGTCATATGGTGAGTAAATGTAAAATTTGGTGTCACAAAACGAGTAAATATAAACATTGTGACAAAGTGAGTAAATATGTCACAAAGTGATATCCAAAATTTTTTTGCAGTATATAAAAATTCGGACAAGAATAAGGACAGACACCAACTAATTAAATTAAGTTAAATTAAATGGTGTCTCCACTGTGAAAAAATGGTCATCATACAAATGTGAACCACCAACCTTTTGCTCTATATAGAGAAACGCTAACCACAACAAAAACAATTTTATTTTTTAAAAGTCTTCTCTTTTTTTCATACTTTCGTATCAAGTTTTTTAACCATGCTGATTTTTATAAATGTTATGTTCTGTTAGCCACTAATGCCTTTTGAACCCCCAGCAAAGCCAAATGTTTTACAATATCACCTGTGTTCATATGTTCATTCATATATCTGTGTCTGTATGGAACTTCTCATTCTTGGTACTGTGCCCTAGTAGGTTCCTTTAACTCCTAAAATAACACTTGAAATTTTTTGATTGATGTTTATATGATTGATGTATATGATTGCATAAATGAGGTTGATTTTTGCTCAAAGATCCAAAATCTTACTGATAAAAACTTAATAAATTTTCTGAAAATTTCGTAATTTTTTAGTCAAATTACCTTGAATTACAGGAAAAGTCTTGAATTACAGGAAAAGTCTTGAATTACAGGAAAAGTCTTGGGCAGAATGAGCAGAGTTAAATAGAAATGGACAGTCATATAGAAGAGGTTTGATCCTAACTATGGTCCACCATATATTATAAAGCTTTTGAATCTTATTAAATGATATTTATTTTAGTGCCCTCCTGGAATGAAAAAGCAAGTACTTTCATTCTTCACTAATTTACTTGGAAAATCAAAACAGCAAATAATACCACATGTAAACGTTCATAAACCAGTCAATGTAAGTTTGGAAGATAGATCTTCTAGGCTAATTTTTTTGTCATTGAAATTATTTTCATGTCTTACTTTCAATTTAAAAAAGCTCCTTGTATACAACACACTTTAAAAATCAACTTTTAAACAAAAATTAAGGGTTTAACTTTTTTATAAATTTTTTAGATGCGGTTTTGTTTGTTATCTATTAAGTTTAAGCGTTTAAACTGAATTAGTTTTGTAGTTGAGATTTTAAAATTTGTCAAATGGTAAATTTGTGAATAAGTATCCATAGAGAAATATTTTTTGTGTTAGGGAAGATTTTTGACCATTGGTTTGTAATTGCTTTAATAAGAAATGGTAAAAACAAAACCTATAGAGAACGAAAACATGCTTGAGAAAAATTAGATAAAAAATGGCAGCATGGAAAATGCTAACACTGGTACTATAAAAAATTATTTCAGATATTTTGTACCACAGTGTGTACTAATCATTTACAACAGGTTTTTAGTCAGAGCAATTGTACAATTTGAGCACAGAGTTTATCATAAGACTAATAAATTTGCATATTTTTAATGTGGTAAGTTTTTTTAAGATAAAAGAAACTTTTAGCAAAAGCAATCCTGGCCTGTTCTTTAGAGATTTTTATTAGTGTCACCTTCTCCTGCAAGGTTGTTTTTTTGATTTGTTTTTAAAATACATTTAAAATATAAAAATTGGCTGTATAATATCTGAAAACTTAAGAAGATGTGCATTTAAGGCTTAAATTTGCAAGATATAAAACATATTATAATAGTATCGCTGGTTAAATATAAAAGAAAGTTATCAGTAGTTATTAATTTCCGGGTTTCGCATTTACACATTGAAAGCCAAATTAGCCATGAACTAATCTTCAGATTAGATAAATCCTTAAGGTAAAGGACTTTGTTTGATGACATATTATTTATAGATAGTTCTATTTATTGAATATTGATCTCAGGATTTTTATGGTATTTAATTTCAATATTAGGAGTCAAGAAATTAAAGATCAGTATGTATCAGCCCTTTATTCAAAACACTAGATTTGCTTAACTTTATGTTCTTTTCATGTGTTCTTTTAATGTATTCTTTTAATGTGTTCTTTTAGAAGCTGATCAGGTGTTGTGGAGAAGTAAAAGCAGCACCAACAGAATCTGAAGAAGTTCAGTTTCTTCTTCAAGTTTCATCAAAGCTCAAGCAGGACTCATATCTTGTAAATTTCTTCCTTGAGGTTAGTAATTCTAATTGCGCCTCTAAGGAAGCGAAGACAGCTCTTTTGAATTTTCTGCTGCCATTACACATATTTCTTAAAATTTTGCTTCATATTTCTATCCTATCCACTGAGCTGATTTAGTCTCAGAGTCAACCATATTGAATGTTAACAAGTTTGTATATTTATTTTCCTTCTCTTAAAACTTTATTTTACTCAGGAAAAACTTTGCTGGGGACTTCATAAAACATTTTGGTGACTGATTGGTCAGTTTTAGCAGTGTTTTAAAAATAAAAAAGAAAAAAAGTTTCTTTTTTAAATTCATAATAAATAAATAAAATGCAATGGCAATATTATACAATGTAAACAATGCTACAAAGGTTTCATATATTTTCAAGTAAAGAGTATTTACACTTAAAATGAAAATTTTTGCTTTAGAAACCCACATCATTAGAGAGTGGCTCATCACCTCAATTGTCACCTGGGACATCATCTGACAGAGAACAACCTGAATATAGTTTAATTAACTCACTGCTATCTCTCACAAAAAGTGAGGTAAAATTTCATTGCAAATTATTTAATAGCAAATTTTGTTTTATTTAACTCTGAACACCTAAAAAAAATGTGTCAAAGCTCCTCTAAAATTTCTATATTTATTATTGAAGAAAAAATATTTGCTATTAAGGAGTTGAAGGTAGAAAAAATTATTTGAGCCAATATGCAATAAATTATAATAATATCAAACCTTTCTAAGCTATGATAAGATTCATTTAGTCTCTAGGCTGAAAAACAATTTTTAAATTTAGTTTTATAAGTGCAGGGAAAACAAATTTTAATTCACAAGAAACTTAATTCTAGCATGGTGAGAAGAAACCTATTAATTTAAAACTTAACCAGCGGACGAGAGCTAATTATTCAATAGTAATAAATTTAAGAACAAAACAAATATGTAAAATATATTACAAATATATTACAGTCCAGATCTTTAAAACCTACTTAAAATATCAACTGAAATGTAGAAGTGTAAGTTGATGTCTCAAACTCATTTTTCTACGTAAGATAATAATTTTTAATTGTTTGCTAAATAATATTTTACAAATAAATTCCGGAAATTATCAAGAATAAACGCTATTTAAAGAAATTGATTTTTTCGATATATTTATGTGAAATCACCTATTCATAGAAATGCATAATTAATTCTACAAAAGGTGCTACTAATAAAGATAATGGATATTGTATAAATAAATTGATAATCAAGTAATTAGATGGAACAAAGACAAAGATTTTAATATTCGCTGACGATAAATTTTAAATATCACATTTTTGTGACTTGTTGATAATAAAGTAAAAAAAGGTTTTATTATTAATAGGAAGAAGAGTTATGGAAGGCAAAGCGAATAAAGTCTCGCAACAAAACAGATATATTTATATATAACATTTATATATATTTATATTATAACACATAATTATAACAAGATGTTTTCCTACCCAATACAAATAGAAAAGACTTGATACTTTCTTCACTTTAAAGAAATATTTTGTTTATGTAACTTCCTTATTGGGGTTTTTCCCAGCATTTTTTATATTAAGTTCTTGTATTGTTGAACATAACAGAGGGAGAACACCTCGTCTGTTAGTATTTTATTAACTAATTTGGTAGTTTATTTCTTCTGTCGCTAGATAGATAAGTTTGAGACTTTAAACTGCAGTTCATTAGTAGAGAGACATTTGATTCTTTTTACAAATAGCTAGCTATAACAACTATGCAGAGTGCTTTGAAAAATAAAAAAGTGAATATGAATTTGGGATCGCACGCCTGAATGAAGACCACGTGCACATGCGCACGCCATAGGAAAATTTGAATGTGAATTTAGACATGCGATGACCGCAGATGTGCCATTTTTCGTATGACCAGGCCTGGTGTGCGTTCTGCAAAATTTACTTGAAAAAATTTCTCCGGTTACACACAGATGCAATTTTAAAAAAGTAAATGATAATAATTGGATTTGCAATTCAGAATATTTTCTTTCAATATGTTGTGTTCAGGGATGTTAAAAAATAAATTTATTGAAATGTCAAATTTATTGAAATCCTCATAGTTTTTAAATATAATTTGATCCTGGAATCTAAAATTAATTTTAGCCTCAAATTGCCTCCAAGAAAAAAAAAACAAAGTTTAAAAAAATATATATATTGCTTGTGGAATTTTTACAATATGGTTCACAAAATGGAATTTGCCTACTTGAATACCTTATCTTATATGCTCAAATATAACAATTTATACTGTAGATACCTACAAGATAATTAATTAATTTTTAATTCCAAGTATAGATTATTTTTTATTGTTTAGGATAGTAGAGTAGCAATTAAAGCATGTGAAGGACTTCTCCTTTGTACGTCAATATTAGAAGATCACGCTGCTAGTATTATTGTTCTGTATACTGCTTTTTGCGAACGCATGGTGAGTTTTCGAATTTTTCTTCTGTTGGTTTTTGACACATGTTGGTTGGTAAGAGATATTAAAAATCGAAAATATAAAATAGAATATAGTAAAATACTCCTGGTAAATCTTTGATCTCAAGTAGTAAAATGTTTTTATTATAATATGATGTTCCCAATATAAAAATAGGATCATACTTGTTGTTTACTCTCTCCTGTTAGAATCTATCATTATTTTTGCCTTTATCCTTCCTAATACCTAATTAACTATTTATTACGGAATCTTGGTTTGAGGAATGTAGATCTCCCTCATGTTAGAAATTTCACGTAATGAATCCTTAGTTCTGTTGTTATACTGATAATTCCATATTTTATGAATTTAACTGTTACATTCAATGAGAAATATTATTCTTGAACATTTTTAAACAAGCTTTTAAATGATTATCATTTATTCTCCAATAAGGAAAAAAATTCTTAAGTTTTACAAGAAGAAGGAAAAACTTAAGCGTATAATAATAAGTGCATAAAAAAAGAAAAGAAATGGTTATTCAATGAATTGAAATTAAATTTATGAGGAAATCAGGTTTTATATCTTGTATATATCTCAAATAACATTAATGAAATCTCAAACAGCATTAATGAAATGAAATGTTAATAACTTTACAGCGTCAACGTTTTATAGCTTTTTGTCTCTCTGGATGTTTTTCAAATAGAAGCTTTCCTTTTTATTTGAAAAATTAGTTGCCAATTCATTAAAGAAATGAATTGAATGTTTGGAATGTGGAAGCTTTAAAATGTTGTAATTACAATTTTTTTATATTTCAAATATAATTTTTACATAAACAACAATTATTGTTTAAATGTTTAAGAAATAATATGATGCCATCATAGCGATAAAGGCACATGTCTATTTTGTGATAATTTTTGTCAATAACTTGTAAATGTAGAGTCCAACCATTTCAGTTTTCTGACCCGTCAAAAATTCCTATTATTACATCAAAAGAATCATGTGTGTTCGTTTTTTTCCCCATTATTTCTTGTAAGAAAATAATAGGGAGTTCCTACAGTTCCTTATAATTCTAAGCTTTTTAGCACTAATTTTAAACTGTTGTTTGGCTAATTAATTTGTGATGTCTAAAATTGTTTTAGAAGTAAAGGGGTAAAATTATTTAATGTCCGATTGGATAAAGGGACATCATTTTTGTTTAAAAACCATGCTATTGTGTCAGTGTTGTTTTTCAATTGATTTAGTTCTAATTTTCCTAAAATAGTTGTGATTATTATGTCAAGATGTGTTTTGCTAAAAAAAAAAATCTTACTGATCATATAAAAAACCAAACCATTTTGTTCTGTATTAGCCCTAATTCTAAAGACAAATTATTCTTAAAACTTTTTGCATCATTAATTATCAATTTTTTAGTTTATGTATTACTACAAAAACAGTGCTCCAAGATTGATAAATAATCAAGTCATACTATAATAATAATAATCAGGCGAAATGTCCAACAATTTAAAATTACAAAATAATGTTTTATTTCTATGCATATGTGTGTATGTGTGTGTGTGTGTGCGTTTTGAAGAGGATTGGGAAAATTATAATATGGGCATATTTGTTATCATATTTATTTAAAAAAATTCAATACTTTTGAGTCAGTTAACAATTTCTAACACACGAACCAATATAATGATGTACATTCTATTATAGGCTGACCAGTTATCAAAATTATTTAAATCACTACCGGCTGTCATTGATCCAGCTGATATGAACCAACTATCTGCAACTTGGGGGTAAGCTTGTGGTTTTAGTAATTCAGTTAAATAAACGGTTATCTGTCCATCTCATGGTTATTGAGTTACTGGTTAATTGCAATTTGTTCGCCTTTTTTAAAAACATCTTGATTTGCTGTTTAAAAAATTAACATTCCACACCAATCCACATTCCAACTTAATTTATACAGAATGTCTTAAACCATCAACAGTCGTGATGCTTACCAG
>JAUZNK010085585.1:0-12868 GCA_035046665.1 Euphysa ruthae | reverse complement strand
TGTATATGTATGTGTGTATATGTATGTGTGTATGTATGTATTTGTGTGTATGTATATATTCACCTCGGCAATCGGCAATTGCTAACGTGATTGCCGAGGTAATTATTATGTTAGCAAGAAAATTGTGAAAGCAGTTTTTTTGTCAGCCATTTATTTCCCAATGTTTTGAAACTTCCACAGTAGCAGAACCATTTTTAAATCTACAGAACAGAAGCAAATTTTTATCGAGAGTTCAATGCAAGCCACACATCTTTAAAATGTTTTGTTAAACTTTGTCAAAACAGAAGTAAAAAATTAATAAAGCCAAATGTATATAATGGAAACATTGTAGGAAAAGGATTTTATTTTTGGGTTCCTTTTATTCTAAACTTTGTTTCAACGTTTACAATGGTCTCTTGCAAATCCTTGGATTTTATTTCAAGATTACTTATGATTTCACCAGCAAAAAGTGCTCTTAAATGGAGAAACTATAGCTTGGTTGGATATTAAGGCTTGGGTCCTCAAGTTGCTTTCCTCAGTCAATTTTTATTTGAAATTGTTTTTTATAATAACAGTGACTTTGTCTATAAACTATTTTCTGTTGTTAAAAGCAAAAAAACAAATGTACCACAATTTTTAACACACTTAAACATTTAGCAAGTTCTTTGCTTAAAAAATCACTATGCTTAACTTAACTGGCACATGAAAGCAACAGCCAAAATGATTTACTGTTTAAAAAATTACTATGGGTTACAGTTATAACTTAATACAAATACTTAATATAGGTAAAGGTGTTGTTGGTCTTTTATTTATTGCGAGATGTTTTGCACATGAGTGGATAAAGCGTATTAAAAAGTTGTCGTGTCTATGACATTGTTCTTGATTTGCTCAAATGCAACCTTCTTTAAGTTTAAAACTCTGAGGTATTACAAGTGTGAAAACATCTATTTTAGCTATCGGCTTCCGGTTTTCAGGGTTGCCACAAGTCCTGGAAGTTTCAGAAATTTAAAAATCTATCTATCCAATTTACCTAATGTTAGTCCTTTAAATTTTCTTTGCAAACAAATTAATTTTTTTTTTTTTTTTTTTTTTTTTTTTTTGCTTTCTGCGTCTAGGTTTGAAGTATAGGTTTTTAAAGTGTATAATAGTAATTTTTAAATTATGAGGCTTGAAAAGATAAATGGTGAAAAGTTGCCTATTTCGGACGTTCAAGAAATTGTCTTTATGGAATTTTCTTGGTAGACATCATTCATAGAGAAAATCTACATATATATGTGTTACTCAATCAGATAATTCTGGTATTATTCTCAATTAACTAATTTTAGTGCCTTAAGGTCTTAAATTCTCAATTTTAATCATACTTGTAAAATATTTTTTTTATATCTGTTGTTTAGATTTTGCATGCAATTTTTTAATATTATTTATCAATTTTTGAATCTGGTTTATATTGATAGTTGTTTCTCTGTAATGTGAAATTACCACTGAGGCTTTCAGTGTGTTTTTGCCAATGTCAATAAGTTTGATCCAGATTTTTCTTTGGCATTCCTTACCTTGTTTTTATGCTACTAACTCACCCGGCAGGTGTCTTTACCACTTTTTTATGATACTTTTAAAATTTTTTACATCTCATTTTTGCTAATGCTGTTTTCTTGCTGTTTTTTCCTAAAATGCTAGTTTTATGAGCCTTGGTCATAATTTTAGAAGATTATGCTTTTTATTGTTTTTCTTTTCTCAATGCTGATTATTTAATGAGGCTACTTATTAACAAAGTTACATTTTTGTTGTTTGTTTTATTTTTTAGGAGTATTTTACTTCAACCAGATATATTTCCTACTCACAATCCACATGTACAGTTATTTAATGTATGCATGCAGCTAGTTGGTAACCTTATTTTATTTTTTTTTAACAGTTGAGTTTTGTTTTCATAGAAATTATTCTTTTAGTGTAATTTTTATATTATTGTTGTTTTTGAAGCTTGAGAAGTTCCTCCTAGTTTCACAGTATCAGAAATTTTTTCTGGAGTAATCCATTTGTTATAAATAATTTCAAATGTTAAGATTTTAAAAAAAATTTTTACTTTATGTTATTCAGTTGACCCTGACAGCTTGGAATTGATGATGAGACTAGCAGATGATCATAAAGATTCTGATGATTTAGTGAGTATAAAGGAATTCAAACTCTTTAAACTGACTGATAAGTATCCTATGAATTTTCTCACACTAAAGTTTTACAAGGAGTCGAGCATTAATAGGTATTTGGTGATATTACAGACCCTATAAAAGCAATTGGGTTCTGATCAGTTTCAGACATTGATAATTCTTTGTTAACTGTGTTAACTGCATCTACATATGCATATTTCATATGCATATTTGAACTTAAGAGCTAGTTTCTACTGAAAAAATTATTCTTCAAATACTTTAAGTAAATTAATTTTTTTTCTCTTCAAACACCAACAGTTAACTTTATATTAATATCATGGTTAAAATACTTAATAATTAAGTAAATTAATAATCTATATCTTTTCTTTTTATTTTACTCCTATTACCAATAAATAACATTGAATTGTAAAGGGTGTAATATTTTGTACACTGGAAGATATTTTTGGTGTCTATTACATGATCAATGGCTTAGCTAGAATTTCCACACACGATGGATATCACATACTCCAATTTTTAAATTGTGCATGTTTAAAAATGGTGCTATATGTTACTTTTTTGTTAAAAAATTATTGTACAGTGTATTGCATAGATACAGATAGTTTCACTATTTATTCTTGAGCAGGACATGTTGTGGGAACGTTCAAATGGTGAACCCCTAACCATCAGTACTTAGCTGCAATTCAAATGCTGCATTTCTCAGTGTTAACTTTTACTTGTCTGCTGTGGCCAAAATATTTTTTTCAAATATTGCACACATTTCTTCAAAAAGAATATTTTAATCAACAAAGATTTTCTTCAAAGTAATAATTTAATCAACCATTCTTTCTTCAAAACAATGTCTCGGCCAAGCAACATTTTTCTTCAAACTTAAACTTAAAATTCAAATTTCAAAATGAATTTAAACAACAAATATAATTTCATCGTAGTTTGTCAAAAAAAGAATAAACTAAAATGAATAAGCACACAAATTTTTCAGATAACTAAAACATCTAATATGCTGTAAAATTAAGAAAAAATATCAACCAACTCTTATCACAGCTTTAAATATCTTTCAAACGTCTAGGTTGCTGAGTAATTGTATTTAATGTAACAATGGACAACTTAAGCCCAAACTGAAAACAGTAATTAAATGGTTTTTTTTTCAACGTTTTATTATGTATATATATTTTAGTTTGTTTAAATCCCACAATAAAATAATCTCTTTAAATTTGTTGATCCTTTTATCACCATGGGTTTGAAACCCACTTTTTCTTCACTGTATAAACAAATCATACTTTCGAGAAATGAGCAGTAATCGACCTACAGAAGAGAGGTAATTAATTACTGATGTTATTAAAATTAAAAACAAAACAAACAAAACTTACAGTGTTTAAAACCTACTTAAAAAATCAACTGAAATATAAAAATTTATGGCCGGAAGTTTATAAACATATCTTTCTAAATAGGATTATTTATTATAAGATTTTATATATATATATATATATATAATTTTTTTTTTTTTTTTAATTCTTTTTTGTTATTAAGGATCCTAAGTACTGGGATTGTCATTACTAGCATTAAATATATAAAAATACAAAAGAATATGAATGTGGGCCAGTAAATTATACATCAAAATATAAATTATATTGTTAAGAAACAAAGTAGACAAAATAAATTGCTTGTTAATTTTGCAGTAACATCAGTAGACCAGACCATACAAACACAATCATTTTACGGACTAAAACTTAGGCATAAATTTAAACAATTTAATTTAATTAAGTATACAAATTAAGAAATTATTTAAAACTAACTTCCAAATAAACTAAATATTAAAGCCTATTTATTCTTAAACGTTAACAAATCAATTTCAATAAATTTATTTACAGTTGGATAAGACATATATTTTAATACAATAATTATAAAATATTTGTAAATACAAATAATCCAACAAATCCAAGTAGGTTTACTAATATAGTTACATCGGTCAGTAAAATAAATTATCAAACATGGTCAGCTCGAAATTTTATTTTAATTTACTGTATTTGAAATTGTATAGGCCTTTAACAAGGTAATAATATACTTCTATATATCAGATGCTTAAAATAGTTATATTGTATAGAATATCCAATACTTAAAAGTTTGCCTTTTTTTGAGCCACAAGAGTAAAAAAAGTTATAGCGTACGTAAATTGTTTGGGTACGCGCTTCATCGCATACCCAAATTTCAAAAAATGTATCCTGCGTAGGGGGTACAGCATGTACGTGCAATATATTCATTGATAGGTTTGCATTTACTAATTACTGTTCAAAAAACTGTTTGATGTTGCAAATGGCAAATGTGTTAAGCAATGCTAATCAAATTTGTAAAATTGAATATACCAGTCACGTAGGACTTTATTATAATTTTAGCATTGGAATCAAAAAATTTTCAGTATAAAAATAGTGACTTCTTGAAAAATTTTTATTTCTTTCTATAAAAAAATTTATTAAAAAGTTAAAAATTAAAAATTTGTTCGACAAGTCTACCAGCCAAAATTTTTGGAAGATTTTGTGTAATTAAAATTTAAGAAAAAAATTAATTTACTGAAAAAGGAGACACAATTTTTAGAAATTGTTTTTTTTACAGTTATCCGACAATTGTAATAATTATTTACATCAAAAATATCCACAATATCTGAAACAGATCAAACAAGCTAAAATAAAACATAAAATTGAAGTGATTGAATTCAAAACTTTTTTGTTTAGCTTCTTTTGAACTTTTTTTATGTTATATTTTTTTGACAATATTTCTGGAAATTTAATTAGGGAAGATCTAAATCCTGGGTATTCAATGATAACTATTCTCCGTTATGCAATTATGTAGCCTTGCCTGAATCACCCACAGTCACCCACAGAATGCATTTTCTCATCAATAAAAAGCTATGATGTTTTTGAAATCTAAGTTGGAGATCAGACTTTTATGTTTAAAGATTGTTGATTCATGTTATTTGGACTGAATGTTTATATCTAAATCTTCAGAAAGCCACTTTCATTAATTTTTGGACCACTACCAAAGTTGATTTAATCCTATAAAGTTACAAGGTGATAAGGAGAGATCACATAAATCTAAAATTCCATGAGAATTTTTCAATGCTGTCGTATTTTGTATGCTATTAGAAAATATTATCTCTGATAATATTAATATTATCTTATTTTGTGTTTTTTGTCATTTTGATAACCCTTTTGCAGGATTCAAAAAATAGGCATTAAAGTTTACGGTTGTGCAATGTTGCCTTTTGTTTGTACAGGTAAAATTCTAGTCATATGCAGCTTCTACTTTCATAGTAGATTTTCGTTTTTTGCTTGGTATTTGATGCTCGGTTACCTACTTGAATTTCTTTGTTTCGCATGGTTTTTCGATATGGTTGACTATTGCATATCCTAACATTATTGTTCATGTGGGTTCGAAGTTTCCTGCTGAAATAAAGGTTCGATTTGAAATGATAAAGATTTTTAATTTCTTTCTGGAGCGATTTTCTCAATATTGTAATCAATATTTATATTGATTTATAACTTTTGAAATATATTTATTTATAAATTTAAAAAATTCACCTTTTGTATTATACTGAGGCTTAAAAACTCTGAAGAAGAGCCATTTTGTACGAATAAAATTTTAAACTATTAACAAACGGCCATCAAATAAACAAATGATAAATTTTCAAGTTATGGCAAGTAATGGCTGACGATGACGTGTAAATAAAAATAAATCAACGTCTAATAAAAATGAATATTTGTTTTATCATTCCAAAATTGATAAATAGAAAATTTATGCTTTTTTTTTTAGTGCACTCCAGATCAGAAGTCTTGAAAAAAGTCTTTATATTTGAAAAATGCAACATTTCATGCATATCCGATAATATCGGATGGCTCTACTGATGCAGGAATGCAAAGAATGCAGGAATTACCAAAGAATGGTAATTCAAGAGCCAGAGACTGTAAATGCACTCATACTCCTAACACAATAGAATGTGTATTAAAAAGAACACATTAAGATCACAGTTGCTATCATGCTTTCTGAGAATCGAATTTTTTAAAATCACTGTATCGAGTAATATTTTTTTATTTTCAAAATGTTTGTTTTTGTAAATATGGCCCTTAGTCCATGCATTTCTATCTGCACAATATTAACATAGTTGAATAATTTATAATATCACTCATGTGAAACATGTTGACATCGCAATTTTTATATTTTTAATTTTATATTTGGCGATCGCAATAAAAGTAAAAAAAGCGCTTAGCGATTCCTTAATTCACCTCCTGAATTATTTAAACAAGATGTTTTGTTAAAAATATTAAAAAAAAAAAAAAAAAAAAAACAGTGCTCAATTTGAGCGCCTCGCCAATTCACAAAGCTCTTTTTATAGAGCGCCTTCATTTTTTCCCAGAGGCCTGATCATGCAAATACCACCATTGAATTTTGTAAACAATTCAACCATTATGAAAATGCTTTTAAAAGTGGAGAAATAGCATTAATTTTAAATTCTTATCCCACAGAACGCTTTGGAAATGTGTAAATATATTTCTAACAATAGTATAAAGAATTATATCCACTCTAATTTTTAGAAATTATAGTTTCAATTAGAATAAAACAATTACAATAAAACCAGAAATCATTAAAATGAAATTAAGTCGTTTTTATTTTTAAAAATAGATAAAATAATTATCTGATAATAAATATCATTTTTATTTCAGTTGATCTTTTTAAGTAAGGTTTAAACACTGGGAATGTAATTATATAAACATATTTGCTCTCGTCCGCATATTTTTTTATTAAACTTTAATTTTGTTCTCTTGTTTTTGTTGGAAGTATTTACACAGTGCTGAAGGATATTATAAGTATGCAGTTAACTTTACGGATAATGTTTTGGCTATCTGAAAATATGTGTACTATTTTTTCTACTTTTAAGTAGAGATTACAATATAAGGAGATAGTAGATATCAAAGTTTAAAAAAAAAAAAAAATGGCAGATAAATGTAAAACAAAAAAAATATTTACAAATAAAAGTTGGAAGAAATTATACATTAAAAATAAAACAAGACGCTTGATATTTCAAACGTAGTCAAAGCTTTGATGATCGTGTGAGAAGCGCGAGCACAATCGAGCACTTCATCCAGAGAGGCCTGAATGATGTAATCGTAAACAAAAGCCGACCTAAAAACAAGCAAGGTTGTGAATTTTGAGAAATTCGTGGAATGGTGGAAATAAAGGTATCATACACATTTTTTAAAAATCGTACACCGGTATTTTTTTCCTTGTACAACAACGTCCTTGTCAAAAAAAATTTTTTTGAGCTTTGCTTTTGACCTCATTACATGAAATTACATCTGTCATCTTTTTGTTCTATGCATTTGAAAGCTACTTTCTTATCCATTAGTCGATCACCTTAATTTTTTTTGTATTTTGCATGTTTATTTTAATTTTAGAATAAAATATTCACACCAGTTCTCGTGTTGCTATGGGAACGAACTAATCAAATGAAGCTGTTGCACCCTGAAGTTTTAGCTTTTCTTGAAATACTCATATTTTTCTCTAAAAATACTACATTATCATGGGTAAGCAATAACACTTATTTAAAGTAGAGTAAAGTTTTACTTGTTCTTGTTTAATTTAATAAATGTTGCTTATTTAGTCCTTGGAACTGTTGATGCAGCAAGCATAAATGAATTGCTGTTAGACTGGCTGCTTGGGTATTTCCACAGCAAAAAAAAAAGAAAAAAAAATACTAAATTATACATTGTACATTGTCAAATAATTTAAATATCCCATAGCTGCTTGAAAATAGCACTAATTTTTTTGTAATACCAATCTTTATTTTTAAGATTGGATCTGGGAGACACAATGTATATAAATATGAAATTTTAAAAGATTGGATCTGGGTCACACAATGTATATAAATATGAAATTTTAAAGGTTGGATCTGGGTGACACAATGTATATAAATATCAAATTTTATAAAGATTGGATCTGGGTGACACAATGTATATAAACATGAAATTTTTAAAAGACTAATGAAAAGATTTTCCTTAATTTGAAATACTGACCTAAAATTCTAAGCATTTTTTTTTTTATTATTATTATTTTTTTATATTATTTATAATTTTTTATAAAAAAAAAAAGTTGGTCAGGCATGTCTAAGATAACCTATCTAATAAAACGTCTGACTGTTTTTTAAATTTATACAATCAAAAATTAATTAAATGATTAATTAAAATTAATTTCTTTCATTTTATTCTTATGTCAAATAAGTATGTCAAAGTCGCTATCCAATTCATTGAATTGTGCAAAATAATAATATTATAAAAATGTTTTATAATCGTTGCTTTTTATCTACTCGACTGTTTTAGATATTGAATTCATTTAATTTTGTGTTAATATTTAACTTTGACCCTCACCATAATGTTGGGTCAACTAAATAAATCTGAATATCTGCCACACCTGGTCAAATATTTGTTAAACATTTTTGTTTTGTTTATTTTATACTGATATTTGCCTTGCAATTCACCATGATGCAGTAATTACCTTCTGTAAAATTTGTAAATATTTTCATGGTTTTAATTTTGGAAAAAGGGTTCTTCTGGTAAATGCAAATAATCTTTTTTAGAGGCCTTTTTTTATGGAATAAAATTTTAAAAGAGAGCAGCTCAAATATCAACTTGTATTTTATAATGGAATTTCAATTTATCGTTTCAATTATGTTTCTATTTATTCAAAGTTACATATTTATATGAAATTTCGTGTGAAAACTAAATCGTTTAAAATTAATTTTTGTCATTTAATCTATAATAATGTATGAATGTTAATTTTGGTAATCGAACATAAATTCATTTAAAATGTAATTTATGTTGTCAGTAGCATGTTTAGTATGTGGGGTAAAAGCTTTGTTTTATTTTTAGACAATATTGAAAAGCAAGTACTGGCTACCTCCTATTCAATCTAATAGACTCATACCTCAGACTGGCCAATTTTTTTCCACACATACTTTACTTGGAAGATTTCTACAATTGTCAGCTATACCAAAAGATAAAAATACTCCACCGGTAGGGAAACAAATTAAATCTCCAATAATTGAAATTTACAATCGGAAAGACTATTTTATCAAAAATCAAGAAAAATTACAAACTAATCCTGTTTTTTTTTTTTTTTTTTTTTTTATTCAAGTATATCCACAATTTTCAAAAAATTTTTTGCTTTTTTTCAAGAAATTTTGCCAACAAATGTAATTTTAGAATTTTTGTCAAGAAGTTATGTCCAGTTTCTGTCAATGCACTTAGCTTTGCAAGAAAATATTTTTCTGTTGATTTTTTGAAATTGAATGTCTGATCTGGCCATTCCTTAAACTATAAATTTTGCTCAAAAATAACCTTTCTGATTTTTATTATATTGTAATTGAAATTTTCTTGAGTTCATTAGTCACTATGCCCTTTTTGCTTGTCTTTATCAAAATTTGCTCATCTTTTTCCAAAATTTAGCTTGAAGTCAATGATAGTACGAGAAAAATTTTATCGTAATTACTGATTATCATTTATTCACTGTAATGTGTCCAAATACGGTATTCTGGACCTAACCAACAGCTAGTTAACAACGTTAGACATCTTTGTTTCAAAATCTATTCATTACTGTTATATGCTCCTGAAATGGTTCAGATTTGATCCAAGAATTAAGATTCATTTTTTTTAAAACTAAAAATTTAACAATATTTTATTTTGGCTTATCAGCCATTTTGAAAGTTTTATCTTTTCTGATCCTCTTGTCCAAAATTGATTTTTAAAAATATTTTCAAGAACTCTTCTTTTTTCTATTCTGCTGAAGTTTTGTATGGCGTTAGAATTTCTAATCATTTAATTGTAATTTTTTATATAATATTAATTTATTAAAAACCCTTTTTTTAGGACCTTTTTTTGTTTTTTTTAATTTTTTTTTTCCTTTGTTAAATTTCTGTTGAGGCTTAATGTTCTTATCATTTAAGACTGAGAAATGCAGCATTTGAATTGCAGCTCAGTACTGGTGTTTGGGGCTCACCATTTAAACATCCCCCGGCTTGTTCTGCTCATGAATAAATAGTGAAACATCTGAATCTATACAATACACTCTACAATACTATTGCAAAAAAAAAAAGTAACATTAACATATCACTATTTTCAGACTTGCGCAATCGGCTTTTGCGATCCAAGTATTTGGAAGTTCTGTTGTCGAGCGATAACGCTTGCGTCATTACTTCATGCTTTTATCTACTCAGGAGGGTGTTTGCTTATGGCAAGGCCTGCTTCATCCATACTCACAGACCATACGTCATAAGGATTAAGTTGATCTTGCCAAAGTTTGAATTTCTGATATTCTTAATTTTTTTTTCTTTTTTTTATATTTTTTGAGAGAGAAATTGAATAAATAACGATTTGTTAATGAAATTTTCTGGAGTTCATTAGTCACTATGCCCTTGTTTTTTGCTTGTCTTTATCAAATTTTGCTCATCTTTTTCTAAAATTTTGCAAGAAGTCAATGATAATGCGAGAATATTCATTGGTATACAGCTGTAATGTGTTCAAATATAAAACCATGAGTAAAGTTGACCACTTGATTAAAACTCTTGCTTCCTGTGCCAAGGCCTCTAAAAATGTAAGTTCCAAAACTGCTAGTATTTTGTTTTTCAAAAAAAGTCTTTTGGTTATGCCAAAGTGATGGGCTGTAAAACATGCTGATTGAAAAGAAATTTTTTTATATATTATTAATATTTGATTAAGATAATTATATGTTTCCTTTGTTTTTTTTTTTCCTTTGTTTCTAAAGACTTTTTATTATCTATCCAATAGTCCATTTTGTTACCAGCACTTTATTGACCTTTCCATAGACAGGGGAGGTGTTAAATATACCAAATTTAGCCTTTGGGTTAAATGGACTTATTCATTCCAAGTTAATTTGTTTTACATGGTCACACTGGTAAATATTTCTCACAGAGAGCGGTTATTATAGTATACTATTTCGTCTGTATTTACACATTTTGATGTAGGTTTGACCTGATCTGTTGTTTATTTCCTAAGTTTTGGATTTGCTACTTAATTTGTTTTTCATATGTTAGACAGTCAATCAGGTTTATTGATCATCAGGTTTTCTGAGACTGCTCATTTTTTGTTTTATCAATAAATTATTTTCTTAAATCTTTAAGTAATATCAACAGTTAGTGTTTAATAAATTTTTTGTCAGTAGATAGGTACCAAAATGGGTTTGGCAGGTCGGGTTCAGTTAATATATGATGTTTATCATCACGTTGATATATCTTGAAACATAACCATTAACTGTTTCTTTGTCCACAGTTTAAGTATGATACTGACTTACATACATATGGGATGCTTATATGAGTTAAATGTTTTCAAATATGCGAATTTGTTTAGGAATATTTTTTGGAACCAGCACACCAAGGTGAGGCAGAAATGAATGCAGTTACAAGTAGCATACGCCAACAAACAGATGTGCTAGTGGGAAAGCTCCATGAATTTCTTTATAACATTATGCAGATTCCTGATGCACAGCATGAAGTTATGTATTGGTTAGGAATGTGTTTGCATACAAATGTTAATAGAACTAAGGTAAATAAGCAAGCAGTGTATATAGTAGATTCTTGCTAGTTTTTTTGGGAGGTATCGGCATAACCATCCAACCTTTTTCTCAGCATTTTTATTTTGTTTTTTTTTTTTAAATTGATATTGTAATTTATCATTTTTTATTGGTTTTTATTTTCTTATTTTCATTAAAAAGGAGTGTAATTCATTTAATTTAGTATATAGTTTCATTGACTTAATTTTTATAGCCATAAAAAATGTTTGAATTTCAGATGTATATGGATCCAACTATTGTTGCTGGTGGTGGCTTCTTCGTAAACTTGACCCACCTATTATTAAAGTTCTGTCAACCGTTTCTATCTCCTTCATCAAAATTATTGTTACGAATTGACTGTCGCTATGGTGCAGCTGAGGTTACTCCTGAAATCATTATTCACAGAGATACTCCCTTGCATTGTATTGGTCTGAATAAAGCTGATCCAATGGCTCAAAAACCTGATTATAGTAAGGTGTTTTTTTTTTCATCATAATGTAATAATGTACATCTTCAAGAATTCCTTGTCATATTTTAGCATCTGCATTTATTTTTCGTTTAAATATTGCTTGTTATTTAAAGTCAAGTTTTTCCTTGTTCATTTCCATGTTGACTCGATAAATTTTGTCAGGAACTTTGATTGAAACAAAATATTTATATTTATGTGAGTATTTATAAAACTTTTGCTTCCTATGTATCAAATTTTAATTACAGAATTTTGAAAGAACTGTTATCTTAAATGAGACAGACGTTGTAATTATCAAAGTCTTTAAAATTTTATATTTATAACATTCTAGGACTATGGACATCACATAATTTTAATATATGTGATCATCCAAGCAACTAAATGAAATGCCATTTAAGAAATCGTTATATCTAAACAATAGAAACCGTTATATAACGGCAGAAATAAATAAAAAAAAACGTCATAAATAACTATATAAATCATGCAAAGAACAAATATTAACAACATTAAAAGCGTGAAAAAACATTAAATAACGGTGTGATTTAAAAAAACTTAGCGTTAAAAAAAAACTTCATTTTAATGGCGATTATAACGAAAACATATCAAAAACATAACTAATAAACAGTTTTACAGAATAACGAAAATAAATAAGTTATAA
>JAUZNK010085574.1:0-12868 GCA_035046665.1 Euphysa ruthae | reverse complement strand
TCATGAAGTTAAGCTTCCACGGTTTGGCTGTGGAGTTCAGTTTAAACGCTTTTGTTAGTCCTTGAATAATTTCTGGCTATGACTCACCTCAGACAAAGCTAGTCACATTATATGAGAGACTTCAGGCATATGATTTTCTTATTATGATAAAAATGAGAGAATGAGAATGTTATATTTAACGCGGGGAACCAACAAATTGCTAAGACAATATTTCCAGAAGGGCTTGGAGTACTTAGAACACCTATTTGAGCTAACGAAGTTCGTTCAACCAAATTACCCGACCAGATTGACCTAGCGTTGCAATACGCAATTGAGTTTTTCAAAGTAACGCAGAGTTAACATTGAAATTAAATTCCGCCAGTGTTGTGAGTCAAACTCCTGAACTTTCATTTCGTAATCAAAACTCCTACCACTGTGCCAACTCTGAAAAATTCTCTATAGTAAGGAAGTTTATTTTTTGTTGACTCCGTATTAAAATTTTTGCCTATTTTCTTGCCGATATTTTCATATTTTGTCTCCCCTTCCTATTTCTTTATTAGTAATATTTGAACAGTAGAGAACAGTTCAATTGAGACAATAATTTCTCGCCTCCCCATTTCTTTATTAGTAATATTTGAATAGTGGAGAATAATTCAATCGAGACAAAATTACTTTTCAATAAACTGTCGACAGAGAATTTTGTTTAAACAAAAAGAATCAAACATTCCATTCTAATGCTCTTAAATATGTGTTGTTCTAATGTTTAATTTTATTAAACACATTTTCCAACTTTGGCTTGCCAACAAGCTTGCCATGCCATCGCAAACCTTTATATATTGATGATAATTTTGTATTTATGGTGTTATGTTATACCTTAGGGATGCAATGCGTCATAAAAAGGTTCGAGAACTGGAAAGTACTTTGGCAAATGAACGTCGAGAAGTTAAGCAGATGGAAAGTGGGAGTAAAAGAAAAAATACCTGATCATATTTCAAAAAATAGACCATATTTTAAAAAATGTGTTATCTATCTGTTGTTATACCTAAAACATTAAAGTAACATTTTTATAGTCTTTTGATCCGTTATGACTACCTGAAAAAAGCTTTTTTTTTTTTTCTTTTTTTTTTCAGTAGTGGCTTTTGGATCAAATTGTGGGTTTTTCCATTGAATTTTGAGGATCATAGAGAATATAGGTGATCAATTGAACTTTGAAAAATGTTTTGCAGAAAAATAATCCCCCAAAATTAAAAGGTCACTTAAGAGATTTTCTGATCATATAACTTAGAAATCGTGATCGTCATCTGTTATTTGATAATTTACTTTTTAAAATTTGTATGGGTTTTGACAAAAGCTGAGTAAATTTTTCTGTAACCTGAATAAGATGAATAAATACATAAATTCTAATATAATCCAAGCTTATTTATTGTTTTGAATCTAAATTTGTTGTTTACATTATATTGGAATAAAAAGTGTGAAAAATTGTTCTGGCAGGTATTAAATTGGTTGATTTTTTCTAAAGTCTACATCATCAGACCAAGAATTTTGTTAGCTGATTTTCACAATATAAAAAAATCTGAATGACGTTTAGCTTTGAATATTTTAAAGTGATAGCAAGTATGGTTCAAAAGCATTTGCCCAAATCTCGACGCTTCAGACGTATAGACAATGTTTTCAGTGATAATTTTTATTAAATATAATCAAACTGAATTTGTAAACGTTTTCTAACCTCATTTCTAATTGCACTTCCTAAAATATCATTAACTTCTATAAATGTTAATGAATATTTTGTTTTTAAATTAAAATTATTTTGCCTGATTGTTTTTTATGTCATACTTGCCCCATTTCCAAATTTACAGACTTAAAAAAAGAAGGAATTGTAACCTTCATGCAATCTAGCAGGCCAGATCTTAAGAAGTTTTCGGAAAGAATTAGTTAATGAGTGCTTTTTTTTTATCTCGATGACGAATCAGTTGCTGTTGTCTGATTTTAATTCTCGTGTATTTTTGGGCCGCTACTGAATATTTGGGATCTTTAGTCATATTAGAAAATAGAGTATGGAATAATATTTAATCATGTTTATGATTTTGAAAAAAAAAAAAAACAAAATACTTTGTGACAGCATGTGGCATCACATAACGTCCATGAAAGTTCATTTAAGCTTAAAAAAAATAATTTTTGACATCAGAAAAATTGTTTTAAAATGTTGGTGTCAGCAAAATTGTTTTAAAATGTTGGTGTCAGCAAAATTGTTTCAAAATGTTGGTGTCAGCAAAATTATTAAATCTTTATAGCCATAAGTTTACTTATGTCTCATTAGAGGTTGTGAAGTTTTATATTCATAACCCACACCTTTTCATTTAAATTTATTGATACTGTATTGCCAGAAACGTTTTGAAACAGAATATTTTTTTAATAATTTAGATAAAAGATTCACTTTTGTAAATTTTTTTATCCCTGAAACTGAAAATAAACATATTAAATTAAAACAAAAAATTTAAGAAGAGAGAAAATAAAACTTCTATTTTCTAAAAAATGAATTTTGCTGAATTACCACAAATGCGCAAAAACTTAAATTTTTGATAATTAAGTTACTTTTTTTTTTTATTAGAGACCACAATTTAGCCATTAAGATAAATAATTTAAATTTTTTGATAAAAAACGAGTTTTCTCAACATTGCTTTCGGTTTTGAAACATTTCCTCGTTTTTAAAGGTAGACCATGTATAAAGTATTGAAATACAACTGTTGGTGTCATTTTGAATTTTCTTGATTAAAGGTAGTGTAACACACTATATATGCATCGTTCATGCATGATGACAATTGAATTTTCTTTTTTAAACTGAGTAAATGTAAAATATTTAATTCATTTTTTCTGCAGTAATAACATACAATATCACTAAAGTCATATATCATGGAGCAACCATTTGATCAGGTTTGTTAGTTTTATTAATAAACATAATAACTGATTGATTAACAATGCTATTGGAGAGGAAGGAAATTAAAAGGAACGAAATTAAGAAAAATGATGACAAAGTTTTATTTTAGTTTGTCTTCAGAACTTTCTTGTAAGGGTTTCACCCTCATTAATTTTTCTATAAAGCCGATGTATTGCTTTACAAGCAGCAGTAGACATATTTTTGCTTAAAATCTTGTGGTATAAAACCCTGAAATCAACTTAAGTCACAATTTACAGTTAAAAATTAAAAGTTGGCGTATTTTCTAGATTTTTGAAAATTTAAAAAAATGTTGATTTCTCCTTCTTGCACTTTATAGCTCCTCTAGGTTTCAGACTTTACTGCAAAAGGAATTTCAAAATATACTTACAGCAAGTGTCCCATTGCTTTTTAAAAGAACTTACCTAGCATATGGTTTTTATTGGTTTAGATGGAGTTTGCTGTGAACATGACATGTAATAATTGTGTTGGATCTGTCAATAAAGTACTAAAAGAATTACAAGGTATTAAGATTTGAAAAACCTAACCTAAAATTACTAGTGAGAAAAAGAGACTTTTTTTGAGTTTTTAATGTGGTTCTTCGAAATATAACTATTTTTACTTGTAAAGTAACGTTTTTATATTAACGCAGGTAGTCGGTAAATATTTTCAAAAAACGCTGAGTTGTTGAATTATCTAACTCCTCATTGGCCCGTGAGCTTACTTATTTACCAGCATTTTTCTAAAAATAGATGTGATGGATTTTTGGTTTAGCACTAAAGTCTGTAAGCTGAGACATATTTTCATCTATAGTAAATCTATTATTTGCATTGTCCCTTTAAAATCGAGGGAAACCATTTAAAAAAAAAAATTCAAACTGAACCTACGATTTTTTCATGAAAAATCTCAGTCCTTCCAGTAAAAATTTCAGATTTTAACATTGCATATAATACTGTAAGGTAAACTAGTCTAAACCAAAGTATTTTATAGGTGTGTCTTCTTTTGATATTGATCTGTCAGAACAAACAGTGGTTGTTACTACTAACCAGCCTTCAAGTATTATACAGGCGGCCATTGAAACCACAGGAATGTTAGCTGTTTACAGAGCTCAGGGAAAAGGTATAATTTTGAATTTTTTAGCTATTAAAGTATTTGAGGAACCTTTCCTTTTTAACCACGCATAACTTGTAAAGTTTCTACAAATGTAAGCTGGAATCTTGAAAGACAAAACCGTTGCATTTCATTATTAAATATCTGACTTGTGTTTTCTTTGCAGAGAATTCGGTATAACAGATGAATTTTATATGAAACCATGCATTAAAAAAAATTTTTGAATGTTTTTCTTTAAATTTCATGATTGGCTAATATTCTTAAGCAGCTTAATTCAAAATAAAAATTTACACCAATAAATAAATTGATATAAAAATGCATGGTTTTAGAGGTTGTGCTAGAATTTTTAACTTTATGGCTGCAGGCATCTTATTTCTTTGTGTAAACTATGTGAAGCAATCTTTTGTTTGCTTCGTGTGGTCTAGATAAAACACGCACAAAATAACCTGTTAGTCTTTCTTCTTTTTTTTTCTTTTTTTTTTTAATTTTTTTTTTTGAAAATTCTTTCGAGGCAAAATTCATGTTGTGAAGTCAGATTCTGTTATACATAATTTTGCATAAGTGCTAATTTGCGTTATATCTTATATAAAAAGTCATAACATTTCGGTTCCATAGTTTTGTAATTTTCTAATATTTTGAAACTAAAATAGCAAGGGTAGTCCTAAACAATTATAAATAAAAATTATTGCTCTTTTCTATTTACCTCAATATAAATCAGTTAAGTTTTTGGTGAAACCGTTATTTTTTTTTTTTTTTTTTTTTTGATTTGATATAAGACCAAAATTTTTTTCTTGCTTTTTATAAAAAGCGTTTTTTTTTTTATATAAGTTGGTCTGAAAATACAATTATTTAGATTATAGCCCAAATCAAGTTGAAGCAACTTAACCTGAAAATTTTTCAATTTAACATATAAGCTTCCACTACGTGTTATATCGAATGATTCATTCATTTAATAATGTTGGAATGCTTATGACAAAGGAATATTTAATCTCTATTAATCCTATATTTTCACCCATAAGATCTCAGCATATGTTCAAATCAGGATTTTTTCTCAAACCGCCTAAAAAATTATTCCTTACAATACTGATTTCTTGAATTTCAATCGAATTTTGGTTGACACTGGTTTGGAACAAATTATCAATTAATATAAAGCGAATGAAACGTTCGAAATTACTAAGTTGACAACCTGTCTGTTTATTAACACCTATTCCAATAACTATAAATTATATTTAGGTTACTTTTGCTTTGTTCTAATTTGATTGAACTTTCCAATTGGAAAAGCTCACTTGTTTGTTTTTTTATGAATTATGTTTTAACACGTTTTAAACAAGTTTGTGACCAAATTAACATTCTAGTCTCCTAATTTGTGAGCCCAAAATTTTTAGGTAGCTTTGCTGTGAAAATTCGGTTTTTTGACTTTTTAGAATCTGCACATTTAGGGGCAGCTGTTTCGATACTAAAAGATGCCAACCAGCAAACCTATGGTCTTGTTAGATTTATTCAAGTATGTATTATTCATTCCTTTTTTTATCTTATTTTATCAAAATATTACAAACTGTTTGTACGAATTTTCAAATAGGCGTGGTTAATAAGCAGAAAGTTTGTTTGCTGGGTATAAATTTTAGTGTTTTGGGGGTTATTTTTAGAGAGACAAGGATACGTGCGTTGTAGACGGCTCTCTCACCAGGCTTTCAGCGAGACATGCGCTGCACATTCATCAATTCGGTGATCTATCGCAAGGCTTTAAAAGGTATGTATTCTTTATTATTTGTTTAGTTACATCGAAATTACTAAATAGGAAAATATGTTGGCTGATTTACATTAAATATGAATTTGTAATTAAATCATCTACATGACATTTATTTCTTTACTGTCCTATTCTACTAAAATTTTATATAGTATCAGAAGATTATGTTCAAAAATGGCCTAGTTTATTGTTGTTATTATCATTTTTATTGTTATTTAGTACTGGAGACATTTATGACACTGATCACAATACAACTGAAAAGGTTTGTTATTTTTAATGGTTTGCTGATTACTTTTGCGAATGTTTGTGAGGTGTCGCGGTAGGTTTCTTTCAACTCCTTGCACCAGGCTTTTGACAAGAAGCCACGTAGTGTACAGGTTGATAAATAATATTTTTTGTTATTAATGCAATAAATTTTCAGTAAATATAAAATTACGTTGCCATGTTTTAATGAAATTCAATTCCTCTGTGGATATGTCATATTGTCGTGAATATTTCAACAAGATTTTATGTAAAAGTTTTAGTTTGCATTTCTTGGTGTATATGAATGAAAAATTTGGCGGGAAATAGTATTTTTTATGTATCAGTTGAATTTATTTATTTATTTATTTTTTTTTTTTTGTTACATTTTTTTTATTTTTGTCATTTTTATTCTTGCAGAAAGCTGGTGATCTTGGAAACGTCTTAACGAATGAAAGTGGCAAATCTGTCTTCAGGTATACAGAACAACTCATCAAGGTAGTAACTACTTTCGCTTTCCTTTTCACAGAGAAAGTAGTTACAGGAGCAACTAATTTATAGATTATTTCCACTAGCAAATATCTCAAAAAGTTCTTAATTTTTAGTACCGTGAAATCACGTAAGGTTTGCACCGTGATTTTTTTTCGCTTTATGTTTACTTCTTCAGCGGTAAATTTTCCTACGCATTATGATGAAAATAAAGTTTATACAAATCAAATACATTTTTACACTTTAATTGTTTCTCTGCCTAATTACTTAGAGAAGTCAATCAAACGAAGCGAAATCATGTATTATATAACTGGTATATTCATAGCGAGCATCTAATTCATACTTTCTGTGCAGGTTTGGGATATAATTGGTCGATCTGTGTGTTTACATGAAAACGGAGTTGACATGAAAGTTTCTAAACACGAGAAGGCTGGTAAAACGTAAGTTATATTTTTTCTAACATTTTTCAAACTGTTACCCTTTATTTTCAGCAAATTATGTTGGTTATTATTTTCACGGCATTTATTTCCTCGCTCTAGTAATTCATCTGCAATCAACATTAATGTCAAAGCTTTAACATCATGTTAACGTCATGACTTTATAATCAGTTATGGCTTACATATGGGAATAGTTGACATAATGGCATTCCGATACCAGCCTTTTTCTGAATGATGCTGGCAGAAAGTTCCAACTGAGTGGGTTAGGTAAAATGGTTATCGCAAATATTGTTTAGATCCAGGTCCCCAATAATTTTTCTACCCTATAAAATTTTCCTGATTTAAAAAAAAAAAGATGGCTTTGGGAATATGGCTTATTGCTAATTTCGTACGCAGCTCACAGACTTACCTCAGCGAAAATTGCCTCCGTATTTTATATAAATTTAAGACCTCAAATCGTTAATTTGAGAAATAAAATTCATAAGTAATATTTTAAATTTCAGTATTGCGTGCGGAATTGTAGCTCGTTCAGCTGGTTTATTCGAAAACAAAAAAAAGGTGTGCACGTGTTCTGGTAAAACTGTATGGGCAGAAAGATTAGACGTGCGCGATGGCACCGCTTGACGTGTTTTGCCCTTTTCACGTGAAAGAAACTACATAATGGCGCCACAGTGGTAACAATTCAAAACATTGTTTTATATCATGTGACGGAAACTACATAATGTCACCACAATAGTAACAATTCAAAACATTGTTTGATATGATGTAGTTAAGTTTTATAAAAACGATGTCACGCTTTAGCCGTCTTTCAAAATGCACAATAAATGACATGGAGTCGTGTATTAGATACTCTGTAAAAAATTTGTGAAATTCTGATTTGATAAATATTAACACCGGGATGTAAAAGAAAAAGATTAAATTAAAAGTACAAACCAAAAATTTTAATACACTGTCGCAAAAAATTGTTATGAATAAATAAAAGCGGCTTTGAAATCTTAGCCAGATAAATAGTAGGCGTTTTTTGTAGTTTTTTTTTTTTTAATGATTTAAAAGTTCGCTAAAAACTTCTAAATTATTATAATCCCCTTAAGGACCAAGATCACAAAATTGCTTTCTTTAATTCGTTGAATTTTCCTAAAACATTTCAGGAGCTAGGGAACAATTTATTTAAAGGTATTAAAAACTTTTATAAACTGACTTTTTTTTAAGTCTTTATTTAAGTCCTAATTATGACTAAAAAAGTAGCATGGAAAGTAGGACACTAAAACAATAAAACACAAAATTTAAATTTAATTGCAAATATTAGATAAAACATAAAACATAGTTCAGAAATACATTTAAAATGCAAAATATACACAAGCCTTTTTATATGGTCTATCAATGTGGTTAGCTATTGGAACAAAGTTTTTAAACACTTTTTCCAATGCTAAAAACAAATGACAAATAACCAGTTAAAACCGACTTCTATAGCATGTACTGTTTGTTTAAAATACTTATTTTACATTACTTGTGAAATTACCGATTTTTCAGATATTTTGACTTCACCCAGGTAAGGTGATGGTGCATATACCATAAGTAATTCGATCGCAGGCGTCTTGCCAGACCAATATTTTAAACAAACGAAGAATCAAAATTTCAAAATTCCTTGAAACTTTTTGCACATATTTTTCTTAAAAATCGCATTACATAAAAGGCAGCCCCCTAAACATAGTTTAGGGGGCTGCTAAAAGCCAATCCGCTTTCACCTAGTTTATTTTTTTTGTGTGTGTGTGTATGCATGTATGTGTGTGTATGCATGTATCTGTGTGTATGTAAGTATGTATGCATGCATGCATGCATGCATGCATGTATGTATGTATGTATATATATATATATATATTAATAATGTATAACCCTTTAATCAAGTGTTATATAATGTAAAAAGTCACAAAACACAGTCAATTTTTCTGAATAAGGCGCAGTTAAATTAAAACTTATATATTAATGTTAATGTATTTTTGTAAGAAAACTTTATTTTTCTACTTCAAAACTCCTTGAAATTTGTTTGTAACAACTAAGGCAAATAAATGCTAAATTGTTTTATATATCATTATTATCAAGTTTTGTTGTTCTTTGGAAATTCTAAATTTCATTTTATGTATTATAGAAAATATAATAACCAATAAAAGTAAAATTATAAAGTAATGCTAATCATATACAAAAGACCAATTGCTTGACTGAAAATTTCTTGATGTATGTGGAATACCCCCAGATTTCTCACAAGTCACGTTGACATTAAAAACAACTTAAAAAAATCTTTATAAGTGATGATAGATAGCGTATATATTTTTTTCGAAAAGAAATGCATTTTTCAAATTTTCACGTGTATTACAACTATATAATATATTCACATAGTGAGAAGATAAAATCAAAATATATCTGTCTTTGCTGGGGACAGGGTCACAATTCTGAATATCGCTATGTTTGTACCCAAATATCCCCAATTTAATAAAAAAAAAAAGTTTGTCCTTAAACACTATGCTTTGTCTTTTAAACGCAAAAAACAGCATGAGCAATTGCTTCATATACCAAAAGTTATGGCGTTTTAACTTTCCAGTAACAAATATCTAAAAATATTCTTCATTTTCGCAGGGGAACCATAATATTAAAATTTTCCAAATTGAAAACAAGAAAGTCTTCTTCATCAGAAAAAACAAAATGTAAAATGACAAATATGAGTTATACCACTAGCTATGGTTAAAAAATATACTGCATGTTTAAAAAAGGTCCATTCTTTGGTTTATGAAATAAACCAAATTAACTTAAGCACTTTTTGAAAACATCAAATGCAATGAAATAAAAGGCATAATGCTACCTTACCAGAAAGTTATTTTAGCACCTTTTTCGAAATTGTGCAAATGAAAATAAATACTTTTTTTAAGATTTAAAATTTACAAAGCAGCTCTAACAACACCTGCATTCAACGTATAAAGGTCGTAAGAGAATCATTGCTCATCACCGCGCTATTTTGAATTTAGAAAATTAATAAAACTAGATTCCAAGCCCTGTATTCCAGCTCGTCGCATATAAAGAAATTAATTAAACCCCCTGATTTTTTCAAAAACTGTTTAAAATTATTTTTTTACCGTAAAACGTTTTAGGAGTTCGGATTCACGTGGCAAATGATATGTCATTGAGGAGTTTAACTTAGCTATGTTTGTTAACATCTTGGATTATAAAGTAAAAGTATTTTTGAAATGTACTTAGTATTACTAGCCTTTGGTTTCTTTTGTATGTTACTTTTACATTTCATGGTCAGCTTGCACACAGACTTCCATAAAATTTATGATGAAGGTAATAAAAAACTAGCCTACACTGCTTGAGATCCTGGTAGCAATAAACAAAATGTTGCTTTGCGCTTTGGCCTTTACACTCTTTGATGAAAAAACAATTACAGCAGTTAAAAGCCATATGTTCCAGCAGAGAGACAAGATTTAGTTGAGTTTTTAACTACCGATGATAAATACATGGTTGACAATATCTCACTCCAAAGAACGCTTTTGGCTTGCACAATCAAGGAAATTCTTTTGTTGCTTTTACGACAGGAAATTGAATGATTTCAATGCCTTCACGCATAAATGTGTAAAAAATGAAAACTTGAAACACCTTAAAACGACATAGCGTGATGCTTGAGATCAATCCCTACTTAACAGGGTACGTCATAACCTCTTGGTCGAGGCTGCGAAATTTATTTGTGATTCAGCTTCCATATTTTATAAAAATTAATAGATATCATTTATTGCTCTAACAGGAGGTTTTTTGCCACAAGTACAAACCAAAGAAAAAGAATCCCTAAGATAAACAAATAAACAGATATGCTCACCTGCGAAAATCATATTAATTTTGAATTTTAGTCTTTAAAATGTAGGCTATGGTCGGCAGAGAATTTATTTCTATTTACAGGTTTAATGTATATTAATCACTTGTAGCGTAAGAAAATTTGCTGTTTGTTGAATTATGTTGCATTTTTCTTCTTCAAATATATATATATTACATGGAAATATGATAATTCTCATATGCGCTAGTAGTGTATGTAATGGTAACATACAAGATTTTCAGATTATCTTTTGCGCCTGGTTTGATTTCCGGTTAGCGCATAGTTTTTGATGGCTTACCATCAAGCTTGCCATGCTTTCGCAAACCTTTATATATTAATTTAAACGTTACAAAAGAATCATTTAAATTCCTTTCGAATGCTCTTAAACATCTATTGTTCTAATATTTAATTTTGCGTCTTTAAACATAACTGTTTATGAAAAAGTACATTAAATTTAAAAATTGCATTATTTTAAAATATGTATTTAATTAAAAACTGCATTTTTTATTTGTTGAAAATTTGTTGTTTGTTGAATTCTGTTTTCTATGATCAAGTAACGTATACCACTTTTAACTTTGACTTGCCATCAAACTTGCGATGCTTTCACAAACCTTTATATATTGATGTTCATTTTAAATTTCAAAATTTAACTTCATTTGAGCTGCAATAGAGTTAAGAATATCTAAAAAGTTTATGAGATGTGTTTAAATCTAGCGTGAATATCATCAACGTAACGTTTATATTTAATAGGATTAAAATAACTACTATTTTGCTCGATGTTTTATAAAAAAACTTCTGACATTGATTTCATTGTTTCATAAGAAATAACATTTTCACAAACATAGCTCAAGTAAAACTTTAATATTCTGTATAGTTAATTTAGTTCTTTCCACTTAAGTCAGATTGTTCGTCCGATAAGATTTCTTTCATGACGTTAATAGCTTTTGTAATTGGGACTGATGGATAAAGATTTACTACATCATATGAAAATTGAATTTCGGTTGGTGAAATAATCCGTTGATTTGCCACAAACAAAACTGGAAGAATTTTTTTGACTAGTTGTGCTCTTTTGTAGTATAGGGTTAATAAGTTTTACAAGGTAATCCGAAATTTTTTAAGCAGTTAAGACAATCGTGGAGACTACAATTATCAAAAATTGTAGTCTTATAGATAGATTTAGTATTTTTTTCCAATATACATTTACATCTTTTCTATTAAACATATTAGATCATAATATCGTTTTTATATACCGTATATGTTTTGTTTTAGAATCAAATAAACAGTATTAAAAGTTGGAGGGATTCTCACAAGATAAAATCTGCAAAAGACTATCGAACCTTGTGGACCTATTGATGTTAATGCTTGACTGTTTTTCTTTCAAAGTGATTTCAATAGGTAGCTGGGTTGTTTAGTATAATCATTAAATAATTTGTGAGAAAAGCATGTTGATCATATAAATAAAAAACTTATTCGAGGAATTGGAATGCTTTGTAAATTACGTCACAACCTTTCGTCTAGAATGTTAAAAATATATATATTGTGCTTTTCTCCAACCAAAAATTACAAAAGTGCAGAAAAAGCGGTTAGATTTATGGACTTTAAAGGCAGAAATGAGGAGGCTCCACCATTGTTTCAAAAATTTAAAATACCAGACCTCAATAAAAAATTAGTGACTCTATTTGTATATAAAAACACTGTAATGATCTTTTACCAACAGCAATGCCAAGTAAAGTTAAGCAAAAAGAATCTTCTCTACAAAAGATATTAATACCAACAACAAAAGATTTTACATTCCATACTGCAGAATATCTATTGTTCAAAGAAGCATTATCTATACACGCCCCAACACATGGAATAAAATTTGTTGCAGTACATTTAAACCTTTATACATTTCCGTTTATACATTATTTCTATTAAATTTGTAATATTCCTTTTATATCTAGCGCATTTTTCCTTTTCTAAAATAGTTCATTAATATTATGAACTCTTCTATGCTATGCTCTAGCTATGGTTAAAAAATATACTGCATGTTTAAAAAAGGTCCATTCTTTGGTTTATGAAATAAACCAAATTAACTT
>JAUZNK010085573.1:0-29323 GCA_035046665.1 Euphysa ruthae | reverse complement strand
TGCTGCGTTAACTTTTCTAGATCGTAGTTAACTTTGCTTTTGGTTAGATCTGCCTCAACACTAATTATTTCTTATTTTTAATTCTTCATATTTTTTCCTTAATGCAGATTCACTTCATCAGAGAAAACTTAGTACAAAATTTAAAATACCTATCTTGAAAATTTAGGTAATACTAGTTGGAGTTAAAAAAATCTAAAGCTTATTTAAAAAAAGGTAAGTACTCTAGTAAAAACTTGAGAGAGTACCTACCTTTCTTCTTCAAGATCTAAATCATAACCAAGCAAAATTATGTCAATTTCTTCTTCATCTTCACTATCAAGTAACATTTCTATAGCTAAAAGGCTCCTATCTTGCGCGGTTTTGAAAGAAATAATAACAAACCAAAACTAGTGTTTTCAACGAAATGATTTTTGTTTATATATAGTTTTATAGTTTTTATATATTTATCTTTATTTATTTCTCCATTATAAGGTTGCCACATCTTAAAATGCTATATGCACCAATAAGCCTAATCTTGTTGGATGTACAGCTATTAATAATATGTTTTTAAATTCTGGTTTTAGAATCAACATGAGCTAAATTTAATTTATTTTTTCCTTATATATTTTTTTATCTATTTATGTAGAAAATGAAAAGTGGACATCTAGTAATGGGTGGTAGTTATATTTAACCCTGATTAAGCCTTATCATTAGTAAACTTCCAATAAAAATGATGTAATAATTTACTCTAGTGTCTAAGTTATGAGTGTTACATCAAACCTTCTTATGGATTTGAAAAATAACAAAGTGGCATTATAATTGTGCTTTTCATTTCTGTAAACAAATGAAGCTGCAAAACATCAATATTCTCTGTTGAGAAATATAGGACAGTGTTGTTGTTGTTGTGTTCAAACTTTCTCAAAACGATTTGTGATAAGTTGCAAATTTGTAAAAAAATGCTTTTCCTCATGTTTTAATGGATACATTTTAAATTTCAGCGTAAATATGAGATATACATTTTACGTTGCAATGTAAATATGAAATAGACATTTTACATTTTAACACAAATATCAGATATACATTTTTAAAACCAAAATTATTCCCAAAACTATGTCTGGTTATAATAATAATAATTGTTTGAAGTTACTTTAATGATCAGTTTACTGACTTCCTAAATCCTTTCCCTTTTATTTTTACTTTTAATTAATATTTTAATTAACAAGTGATTATCTGCATGGCTGTTAAACTTGAAATTTTCATCTTAATATTATGGACATTAATTTGACTCTATTTTTAGATGATTCACAATACAATTCACCACCTCATTCCCTAACTGATCTTTCTAGGTCTACTGATATTAAAGGTATGTGTGTCTTATTTATCCATTAGAGTGATTCAAAGGTAGTTAGATGATGCTAAAATAATATTAATTGTTTTCTTTCCTTTTGTTTCCTTGTCCTTGTCCGACCAAAATTTAAAATACATCAAAATGTCTATTGGTGAGAAATTATTTTATTGGTTTTTACAAATCAGTCATATCTTTTAATGACATGTATATTTATCTTCAAACATCGTCTTTACCTCTTTCACCAGGAGGTCAGAAGTTTTTGGGTAGTTTCAGGCCATGGCAAAATCTTATGCAGCAAGTTCACAAATAAATCCAGATATTTATGCGTAGTAACATAAAAAAAAATTAAATTGTTGCTGGGGTTAGAAATCAGAAAAATGAAATTTAGATTGTTAAATTATTATTCAAACATATTTTGAGAACAAAATTTCTTTTTTTAATTTTGTTTTGATATCAAAAATTTCTTTAAGTTTTAATTTATTCAAGCAACTTAAAATTTATAATTTTATACCTTAGTGGGTAACGCATGTGACTCCCAATCACTAGGTCTTGGGTTCAAATCCAGGTATCAGCCACTCAGCATATGAGCAGTATTTTGGTGAGATAAGTTTTTAGTTTTAACTCTACCTTAGCTTCCTGACTAGTAGTAGCTCCTAACCTTGCAGAATTAAAAAAAAAAATGAAAATTTTATTTGGCTAAAAAATATCTCAGCTTTAAGATTGTTATATCAGGAATCTTACCTTGAAAGTGCAACTCAGTAAATCGTCATTACAATCGTCATTAATGCTTACTAGAATCTACTCTTGAAAGAAACACTTCAAGGAAAATCAGTGTTAATATTTTCTCCTTATCATTTCTCATGAAATGTTGAAGCTAAGTTTTTACTTCGTGATGGATACCAAACTGGTATTTGTCACTTTCTGTAGTCAGTTCAGAGAAATAAAATCAAGTAAACCAATAAAGTTCTAAAATCTAAAATGAAATTTCAAAAACCATGGCAACAAAAGAATGGGTACTTACAGATAACGGAATCAATTTATGAAGTTTATGAAAATGGTGATTATCACGAGTTGGTTACCTTACCTTTATCTATTGTAACTGTACTTGCCAAACAGTTAACTCTACCCTATACATGTAAAACATTCACTCTGGAAGATAACTTTGCTATTTGTCATGTAAAATTATTGAATGTTTATTTACCGAGATTAACTGTGTTTTGTTGCACAGTGACAGAAAAATCACATCACATCACCCCCATATTACCAGGTAATAGATCTAGCAAGGTCAGGCATCTTATTGTGACACTTATGAAAATCGAGTGATACATTAGCACACTCTCCACACTTTTGATTTCAATATCTACCCCTTGCCCTGTGCAACCTTGTTGTAAACAAGACCAGATTTTTCTTGTCATCAGTTGTAAATACTATTTTAAAAAGTAATTTGTTGATTGTTTAGTTAATTTGTATAATTAGCAACATATTTGCTTGAGAGTGTTTTGTTGTAGTATTTATTTAAATCCATATTTTCATTAAAAAATTTGCAATTCTTTAAATGTTGTCAAAAATTCATAAAGTAACATCAAATACATAAAGTAAAGGCATAAAGTAACGGCAAATTTGAAAATTACAAATTTTGGTAATTTGATAGTTTTTGAAGTCCTCTAAATTTCTGAATTTTGCAATTATAATTTCAAAATATTAATTTTCAGCATTCCATGCTGATTTAAGTGGTTGGAGTAAATAAAATATATTTGTTATCTTACAGGTCATACACGTACTGGCAGTGATGGGTCTGTTTTCACCTCAAGTAAGGAATTAATTTAGAAGGCTTCTCTCTTGTTAACCAATATAATGTTCTAACTTGAATTATTATATACAAATATGAAATTTGTTTTAATCTTCCCTAATATTAACATATTCCCAACCCCAGCATAACACTATATACCTACTTATACCTACTTATTTACCTACTAAGCAACCTGCCTACCTACCAGATTGACCCTTTTCTAGTATTTTTGATGACACTCCTCTAATCCTTTTTTGCATAACATCATCCAGGTTTTTATTCTGGACTTTTGTGCTGTTCATCACTTGAAACCATTGCCGGCCATCATATTTCTATCCTTCAATCTATTGGTTTCGAAATTTATTGGTTTCGTTGCTATGCACAACTTCTTTTATTTTTAAAGTTTTTATTTCTTATTTTTATTAATTCTTTTTTCACTTTTAATCAAACTGCTTCCTTATTTTTTGTTGCAATCCACGTACATACTCTAACGCAATCCAAAGTACGTAGTCTATAGTCTAGTGCAATCCGCAGTACATAATGTAACGCAATCCGCAGTTCATAGTCTAATGCAATTTTAATAGGAATTATGGTAATGTGTCACCCTATAGTGATAATGTAGACTCAGATGTGATTGCTACTATGATAGTTTGTATAATTCATATGTTCGTCATTTTACATTTGTGTACGTAGTTGAAAGATTTTTTTATTCTTACTATTTTTATTCTGTTATTTTTTTCTGGATTTACATAAAGTCATTCTAACCTATTGGTGAATTGTTTCAATGGCTGTCTTCAATTTATCTTTAACTTCTTAAAAATGTGTTTAAAATGATGACCTATGCAAGACATCAGTGTTTGGTACACACATATTTAATGATGACCTATGCAAGGAATTAGTGTTTGGTGGACATGTTTTCAGTTGTAGTTACTTTGGTCATATTTTTATGATACATAGTTTGTTATATCACTATATAACACACATAAATAAAACTTTGAAATTTAGTTCATAGAAATTTTTACCACTTCAGCTTTATTTCCTAATTTTTGCACTGTGTGATTGTTAACCTAGAATTGCTTTGTAATGATCTGCATACATTGATGAAACTAATTTCTGTCGCTTCTTTTTGTTTCAAACTGCTTACATTGAGACTAATCAGTTTAAATTGAGAATGATCGAGTCTGTACCTCATCGACAGTAGTATTTTTTCAACCTGCATACATTGAAACTGATTAAAATAGTTTCTGTCCTGTCTACATTAGCATTTATATTCATACGTTCAGACTGATCAAGCTTGTTTTTTCCTCATATATATTAGCATTTGTTTCAATATTCATAAGTTGAGACTGATCAAGCTCGTTCTTTCCACATATACATTAGGATTTGTTTCGATATTTATACGTTGAGACTGATCAAGCTCGTTCTTTCCACATATACAGTAGCATTTGTTTCAATATTCGTATGTTGAGATTGATTAAGGTAGTTTTTAACCTGTCTGCAGTGACATTTGTTTCAATTCGCATACACTAAGACTGGTCGAAATAGTAGATTTTCTGATTCATGAAATGTTGATAGCAATAATATTGACTATTATAAACTCCTTTTTTTGTGAATTAAAACCTCTTCCCCTACTTCATTTTAGAGTTTTTTTCTTCTTTTATTGTTAATTTGGAATCAATAGCATGCTTATTGATCTCTGTTGGATTGAAATTCTGGTACGCATTCTTTGTGTGGCCCCTATTATAAATGATCAGGTTTGAAATGTAAGTGCAATCTCATCGTGTCTCAGTAGCTGTTGTTTCTTGTGTTTGTTTTTTATATAAATCTGCAGTGCTCAGCTTACCTGCTCTTTGGACATATGTAATTTTTTCTTTTCACTGAAGTGATTGTTTTCTGTTATGTTTTGATGTATCAAATTTTCGACTCTTTTCACCTACTAAGGCCCTGTTATAAATGCTAGTTTTGGATCATTAAGCTTCACTCTTCCGGTGTCTGCTAGATAATTGTTTATTCTATATTTTATAAAACACACGGCATATTTTTACCAAGCTTTATATAAAAGACACCCGAAATGAGCATCTTTCATAACTCAATAAATGCATATTTTCGAGATCCCAGCAAATTAGAAGATAACTTTAGCAAAAGATTCAGACCAGTTTATCTTTTATTATTTTTACTAACTTTTTTATGGTATAGGTACTTTGAATAAATGCTCATTTTTAATAAGAATTTGATTTACTTTTTTCTATAGGTAAGTATTTTCATTTGTTTATAGAAAGTTCAAAGACTGCTTCACTACCACACAGCATCAGAAGGATTCATTCTATTCCTGGTATTTATTTTTAAACTACTCAGTAGCAAATACCCAAAAAGACAATCTCATGCTTTATTGTAATGAGAGAATATTCAATTTGAATAGCAACATTTGCTTGTTCGAATAGATTTTAGGTTCAATGTAACTAAATCAAAACATTTGTTACCAAAACATTTGTTACCAAAACATTTGTTACCAAAACGTCATTATTTTTAACAATTAAAAGAAAATCACTGATTTCTTTTTGAAAAGTGTGTGTATAGAATAGAATCAAGTAAGTAAAGTAAGTATACTTAGTAAAGTATATGAATACCATTGCAAGTGTTACATTATTTTCCTTTCTAATTTGTTCTATAGTTGTGCTAAGAACAAGTAGTTTCGAAAGCACATATTGTAATTTAAAGATTCCATTGAATCCAGATTTTATGCATGTTCTGCTTAAAATTATACAAAATGCAATTAAACAAAATTTAACAAACTGTACAACTTTCCAGCAGGGATGATTGTTATAATTACTGATTTACTCTTCTTTCTTTCAGTATTATTGCACTTCCAAGTTTTTATTTGATCTAGATAACCAGACTTGCAGAAATCAAGTCAAATAGGTTTTTTAACCATCTGACTCCCATAGATGGAGGGAAAAGAAGTTAGAGAAAACACTTCTGCCTCATTTAACTTCCTTTAGCTCTCATTCTTTGGAATTAATCATTTTTATTTGTTGACCTGTTAAAAGTAGGATTTGTATCGATTTTTTTTTATCACTAACACTTAAGATCTTAATAGAAAAAATGATGCAAAAATATCTTCTTTTTATTTTTAAGTTTCTCTAATCATACCGTACAGTTTCCCAGGAATGGAGTTATCTTTTTGCCATTTATTGCTAAAAATAATTTTCTTTGCTTGTTTGATGTAAAATTAAAGCTAAATATTATTTAGTTATTTTTGCATTTTTAGATCAAAACATTCCACAAGATATTCTTATGGTAGAAGATTTATGTGAACTTATATCAAACAATCTGTTTGATTTTTGGAACCTTGGTCAAACTTACCTAAGTAATCAACTTGGTGATAAGGTAACTTTTCATAGTGTTATATACCCAAGTATGACTTTTCTGTTTGAATTATTTATTTGCACATACAAGAATATAATTTGCCTTTTTTTTTTTTTTTTGCTTTTAAAATTAAAATGTTATAATATACAACTGTTATGTACATTTGTCTTTTAAGGTGTGCTAATGAAATCTAACGGAATCGGAGTTGTAAAATTTCTATTCTCAAATTTAAGTCATTCGGGAAATTATTTGGTTGAGTTTTTTTTTGTTTATTCCAAAAATATATTCAGTTGACTTAAAAAGTGTTTTTAGAAGGAAATGTTTACAGTCCTTGAAATTTGGTTAAAAATCAAAAACTTCTCAACAATTTGTCTTGATGCCTTGACACTTTTAAAATAACTCGATTTTCATCGACTTATGTAGTGTCAGAGAGAACATATTATATGTTCCTTGATCTGAGTAAGCGCCTTCATATTGCCAGTTATTAAAATTTTTTTTCAATGATGGCTTAAGGGTACGTGCAAGATTTTATATACTTTATAAAGGAGCACTTATATTAGGCACTGATTACATTACGTTGATGCGAATAGGGACTCAATTTGAGATTATTTTATAAACTGAATAATAACAAGAAATTAAATTAAATCTAACACGTTTAATGAAACGCAATTCATGTTAGACTTTTGTAATAATTTAATAATTCTGGGTTTCTAATAGAGGCTAATTCTGGCTTTTTTACCTGCTTGAAAACGCACAAGTTAATTCTTGTGAAAGATGAGGTAAAGTTGTCAGGTGAACGGAAATTTTCATTTTCATGAAAAAACTTTAAATAAAATATTTTTTATTAAATTTATAAATTTCAAAACGGTTTTTTTTGAAGAATGAGACTAATAAGTGATTAGGAATTTGAACTGTTTTTATTAATCTTACTGATAAGTTATTGGGGCTTTATACTCCAAAGTGAGAGGACCTTTGACCCTATTGGTGCCTTCCAGGGACTAGTGTGGCTTTAACCCCGAAGTGGAAGAGCTTACGGCTCTCTTGGCACCTTCCTTGCATACATAAACAATTATCAAATACTAATTTAGGCCAGGACGGTTTCACGTACATAAAAAATTTGTAAATGTAAATCTACACCCCACTTTCCGCAGCTACGAGACCCTGGTTGTTTTCAAATAGAGGTGCGTCAGGCCAAGTTATACCAATTGATGAAGGCAGATAATAAATGCCCATGGTTGAAAGTGAATACCTTGCAATTATGTCACAAAAAATGTACCAATATATGTTGTGGCACACATTGCCAGCAGCTAGGTCTTGTTAGAATGCCACCAGTTCTGTGTAGGCGATGTGTTGTAGGGACTAAGTCCACAACTATTTTTTAGGCTGTGTGGTACTCAACGGGTTACTTAAAAATTTATAGATATGGGGAAGCGTGCACGTGGAGGCTTTGCCTGTTTGTGAATCGGTCAAAACTTGTCTGACTAGGGTATATCGGCATATTATTCCCACCATGGATGAGAAGGAAATGATGAATCGATACACCTTCATGGATGAAGACATCTAGAAAATACCTGTTGAATATGTGGTCCTCACTTAAGTTGCTAAAAACATCCTTGATGAGCCTATTCCGGAAGTTGTTAAGAGAAGGTTATTGAAGCCTCTCCAGCCTAATGCATTTATGAAGTACATCCTTGATCGGCCCATCCCAGAGGCTGTTAAAGAAAAGCTGTTGAAGCCTCTCCGGCCTTCTGCGTTTAATCTGAATGTAAAGGACGAAAAAACCTACCTGCAACTTTATCCGGCCATATACTACTCTCTAGTCGTTGACAATGCCCCAGTGCTCTACCCAGACGGGAGCTACATCAAAAAAGGGAATACAATCATCTGGAAAAATATAGAGGAAGGTGTTTATGGCCGTCGAATCGACTTGAGGCCTGTAGCAAGAGGGCTTGTCTGAAAATGGCTCCGAAAGTGGTAGAGTTTTTGGATTCAGAACTGTACAAGCTATTTATTGTTGAAGTTAAGTCCGCAAAAGAAACCCTAGCCTGAGTGATCGTGGAAGGTGTCTCTGACCACTGCATTAAGTGGGAGACTGTTGTTCCCAGGGATCAGATCAGCTTTGGCGCTCTTAATTGTATCCATCAGCGAATTTGGAGGAAGACTCATGAATATCTGGTATATGTTTGTTATGAGCCTTGATCGCTTCCCCAACAGCAGGGCGAACCAATGTTAGTATCAGAAAAGTTCACAAATTGTTTTGTACGTGAAACACTTCCCAAACAATATGGGTTGAGCAGGTAGTGGGTTGACGCCCAAGCACTGGTTGATACTAGAACTCGTCGACAATAAGCTCGCAAATACGGGAGATTTGCAAAGCATTACACCGGATGAAATTTGGGTGTGTTTCACGAACTTCCTAGGCGAAAAGGTCCAGGCTAGCCTACTTCAGCATCATAAAGACAATCACCCTGAGCTCACAGAAAAGATACACTTTTTTCAGCATTGCCCACCGTTACAGAAAACAGGGTCTGATGGTGACCATACCCGGATGTCACGAGACAGTTAAGGCATACAAAAGAACGATCATCCAAGTGCCTTTATAGATAATTGAGGGAGGGTTCCCACTCGAGTGGAATTATGCAGGTTGGGGGACTGTGCATTGTGTCCAGGGAAAGACAGTTGGGCCTCTGGCCGGTTGATCATGGTAGACCATAGTCTCAGTGGTTGGATAAGCAATGTTGTCTACACGACAGTCTCGCGTGTGAGGTTGATGGGTCAAATTGTGAGAGTCTTACCTCGATTCGACGCCCTGGGTCCTATTTTCCTTTTGGCTCTACAAGCGATATATTCAAGTAGCCCGATCGATCTCCAACACGCAGATTGAGTGAGTTCGGATAATTCTCCAGTGTATATACGGAGATTCACAGGGCCAATGGTAAGAATTATGGCAAATTGCAACGCAGTTTTCCTGTCTTGGCACCAGAGCTCTAGAGAGTTTTGAGTGACATTTATCATAGTGTGGGCAAGAGGTCCGGGACTTTATCTCTCTGCGGACTGTAGCCGACCTCTAACAATTTGGTATAAAGCTCGTCATCAAGAGTCATGTTATAATAAACAAATCACAAGCATGAGGATATATAAAATATGCCTCAATCTAAATCCGCCCTACGAAAACACAGGCACCAACTCGAAACGCTAGTCCGAAGAGCTAAGCCTGAGTGAGGTTATGTGCTGAAAATGACCCCTACATCCCTCGATCCACTATTGCAATACATAACCAAGGACGTGGCTTATGGTAAGCTTAGTATTCTGGCAGTAGACCTAAGCAATCCAAATGTAGAAGGGGTTATGAAGTTTGCAAGAGCCTTACTGAAGCCCTTGGCTGAACAACGTCAAAAAATGCTTCGTACACTGAAAAATAGCCAACATAGGGCTGGTTTTCTGTCCTTCCTCGCTCTGGTCCTTGGTGCAATTACTCAGCCATTATTATCACTGCTCAAGTGGGAGATGCGAAAAATATAGGCCATACCGATTTAAATTCTTGCAAGACTTTGAATGCTCAGATCATTTTCTGCTCTGTCAGGGCTGACCAAAGCCCCCCATCCTTTTTTTTGTGCCGTTTTGCTGAACCCAGGTGCACAGTACCCGCATGTTCGCGCAAACAGTGCCTGCAGGTCAGCGATGTTATAACTAACTTTTGATGCTAAGCCTGTGACAAACTTCAGCAAGCCGCTTCTGAAAGAATGTGCGGTGCCCTAGTATGATGTCGTCAGCGTTTGGTGGTAGACGAATGAGTCGAACCAATCCATTTTATACAATGCAACAGTATATGAGATCGTGCTACCCAGTGGCTACTGGGTGGCCACTGGGTGGCTCGTGTGTGTCGTAGTTAAAGATTTGATAAGGTGGAGGCCACAACTTTACAGGCCTTGCTACAATCAAGCAGCCTACTGAGAAGTTAATAGCTCGTGTGAAGTAAATGGTGTGAGTGCTAATGCTTGACAATAGATACTGCCTGAAAAACTGCTGCCCACCAGGGTTAGGTGAAGAAGAAAATTTTTAGGTCTAGACTCCTTGAAATGCTCTTATAATGGACTTCAGGGTAAGATCTAAGGGGAAAGTTGAGACAACCAAAACTCATTTTTTAAGTTGAAGTTCAAAATGGCTGTGATTATCGTAAAAAGTTATAATAAACATATTTAGCCATTGACACGGTAGTGGTTTTTCAACGCCCATCCTAAAGATCACATTTACGATATTTTAGAGCCCTTATTTTCATGTTGTTGTTTTTTAAGTATTTTACTTAAAGTATTTTACAGTGCATTGTGAAGTCTCACTATTTATTCCTGAGCAGAACAACCTGGGGGACGTTCAAATGGTGAACCCCAAACACCATTACTGGTGCAATGAAAACTTTTTCGTTTCTATCGCTATGTTCTTTCACTATAATGCAGACATTAAAGAAGCCACGCTCACTTTGCAGACGTTGATTTATTTTCCTGCGTTTTTGTTGATTTTTTTATACAAGAGGCATATTGTGCAAGCAAAAAGAAACATGGGGCGTAAACTTATTGATTAACAAAGCGACAAAAATTTGTCTGAAGAAGTTAGAAAATATAGCTGTCTTTATGGTAAATCTGGTGAGACGTTATAAATACAAATGAGCCAAGAAGTACGCATTTCTAAGGAATGTTGAAATGTTAGAGTTGGCTAATACCCCACAATCGTTACTGGAGCCATACTGATCAACATCAGTCAGTATAAAATTGTACTTGGTATCGCACACAGTTAACAGTTGACAACTAAATAATCTTTTATAGTTGTGATACAATGTACCCGATTTTGAGGGTGCCTGAATCCTTAAATGCATAACGTTTATAGATCCAAATAAATGGGGAAACTGTCACAATTCTTCAAACTCCTTTGAAATGTGTATCCATTGCTCTAATCAGTTTGGAGCACTCATTTATGTTGGCATTAATACTTCATAAATGACTTTTATAGTCTCATAATAAGACTTACCAATTTTTTACAAAAGATAAAAAAGATAAAATAAAACAGAGAGTTAAGATATAAACACGTTTAGATAAAAAAAAAAAAACTTTTATGCATTTATGAATTGAAAATTCGTCGTTAATCTTTATTTGCACGAGGTTTGTGCACAGTTTCTGAAATTCTTTTGCATGGAATTTTTTAAACAAATATTTCTAGTCTATAATAAAATAATTTTCATAAAATATTTTTAAAATTAAGGACTTACTTAAAATATGCTTCTCTATTCGTTAATCTCTTTTCTTTTTTAAGTCGTTATTCCAAATTTATCCTGTTCTCTATAAATGGGTTGAACCCAGCATTTTTTCTTCCTCTTCTTTTTTTTTAATAAAGCATTGCTAATAAGTTTCAAGTTCTTCGTCGCTGCTGTCCATTTTAATTTTGATAAAATTCCTTTACTTTTCTTGATTATAAAATAAAACTAAAGTATAACTTCTTATAGAACACATGTGGCGATAGTAAACATTGTTGCGCAATTTTATTATGATCGCGCTTTATTTCTTACTATGCAAAGAAAACCAGTTGTGTTCTATAGCAAGAAAATGTTATAAGATCATACACCTATTTTTTAACCCATTTTAGTGAATAAAAAAATATAAACTAAATAAATGGTCCTCTTATCTATTTTTAGTCCTCCTGTTCAGATGGTGAAATATCATAATCGCTAGAATCACTTGACAAATCTCCATCTGAATCACTTGAATCACTAGAATCACTCTCCATCTGTAGCAACCACCACAATATCTGTAGCAACTTTCTTCGGTTGAGGTTCGAGCTCTACTTTTCTTCTTTTTTCTTTAAATATTTCATATGCTCGTTCAATGATTTTCTCTCGTTCATTCGCTACCCATAAATGGTCATTTGCACAGATCATCATTATGTTTTCATTATGTCCCATCATGTTTGATAGTCGACAGTCAGAAAGGATCATCGCGTTGAGAATGCTCTTTCAACAGCTGAATTGGAACCGGAGATCGATATTACTAAACTCATGAGCAAAAAAATGTTGGGAAATTCTTTTTCTCTTCTTGAGATAATGGACCTCTTCTGCACATTCGCCTTGAAATTGCAGTAAGATTCTTCCACTAAATCCTTTAGACTTGACAAACCTTTTTTTAGGTCAAAAACCACATTGTCAAGTGGCACTTTAATCATATGTTTTCGAGCTCTTCCATTCCAAATTGCTCTTCTTCAGTGTTCCAAAATATCGGATTAAAAATTTTCATACTTTGGTTTTGAAACGAAGTAAAACATGTATTAATAAGGACTTTTAATTCCATTAAAACCTTTTTCACATGTTTGACAGAAGCATTATTTACTTTATCATTTTGACCAATTAAATCAGGTATAAACACATGAAATTCACGGTTGATTTCCTTTTTCCTGATCTTTTAAAGTGAGTAAACAGATGGTCAGTTCAAGTGCCGTTTTTAAAGCTGCTTTTAAAAGTCTTATATATACCTCTTTTGAAGCATTCTCAAAGAAAATATTGATAGACTGCTGTGTGCATTTACTATAGCATAATAAAAAAAATCCCATTATTAAAACATGTGTTCAATGAAAATTGCGAATCAACATTTTTATTTGTTGATTATAAATATATTTTATAATCTTTGTCGTTTACTGCGTTGTATGGGCAAGATAAAAGTGTGTTTATATTACTTAAGGATAGTGCTCGGACCAGAAACCTCAAAAAAATTTAAAAAAGTTTTTTTAAGAAATATATTTGGTGTTTTATTTAGTTTCATAATATGAAATTTTGAAGTCATAAAGTTACAAGAAAAATCGATCATTAAACTTGATTTTGATAATTAGAGACTTTTCAATTACTTTTTTAGATTTGAATATAAATAGAATTTTAACAAGGAGGTCAATAAAATACTGCATAACTTCAATTATGTTATGTATTATTAGACAATTATGTTATGTGTATTAACGCTAATCTCATATATTTTGAGTGAACAAATAAAAACTAAAATCTACGATATCTACGATTTTTTGGATTTTTTTTTACATTCTCGAAGCAATAAGTTTAGGGTCAATCTGATGAATTTTTAAAAATTGTTCTTGTACCCAGAACGTTGCCTCATTATTTTTTAGTGTCTTTTCTGGTGAGATATTTAGGTTTAAAGTCGTAACAAGGTTTTTTATTTAATACCATTTAAATATCTCAGGTTTAATTAGGGAAATTATTAGGAAAATTATTTCCTTAAATAAGTGCAAAATTACGATTGTCATTTTTCATTCCCCTTTAACCTTTTTTAATTCATATTTTCCCAATTCACTTATATAAAGTTTTTAAATGTTTAATATCTAATAAAAGTTTATAAAGTGGATGTTATTTAATGGTGTTTAAAAATAAAATCTGAGACACGTCCAAACACTAAAAAGAATTAAAGAATAACTTGGTGTTGAAAAATCGAAACTAATTACATTTTGTCCCTATATGCCACTCCCTTCTCTAATTATATTTGTGTCATAACAAGATAACTTCCCACAAATGATTAACTTACATAACCACTAGTATAAAAAGAAAAGAGGAGAATTATTTAAAACAATCGCATTTATTTCTAATAAATTAATATTATTATAACGCCATAGCTGCTTAGTTTGAGTATAACTTTATAATTACGCGCATTTAATGCGTATCATATTAACACAGTACGACAGTTTGCAGATGTTCTATTAAAAATGCTACTTAAAGAAGTATTTTGTTTATGATTAATTTTTTACATCAGATTTTGGTAAATTTTTGTTAACAAGCAAAAAAAGCAAGAAAAGTAAAAAAACAGCTCTGTTATTAAGAGGAAGAAGAGTGCTGTATTCAGAAATCTTATTTTTCCTGCCAATAAAAATAAACATTATCTTTTGCACATAAAGCTGGCTGATATAAGATTTATCAATGCAATCAAAAGCGTATATAAAAACATTACCGAGCCCTGACCTTAATTTATAGGATCGAATGTAGCAGGCAGTCAGTAGATGCATTTTGATAATCATGAAGATTATTTCAATGTGGACTTCAAAAAATCAAAAAAATGAACAAACTCAGCGTTATTCAAAATTTTACATCCTTGTCGATGTGTTATTAATGTTAATATATTGTAAAAGGTGATAATAAAAATATAAACCATTAGACTATATAAATTTGTTTTATACCGGTATATTAAAAATCTGAGAAAGATTTGTTTATTTGAGAAAAAAAAGAATTGTCGAACCAAAGAATTTTTGAACCATAAAAGATGAAAGTTACTTTTTTCTAAAAAAATACAAAATTTCAAAAAATTCTTAAAACAACAAAAAATGATGTCAATCAAATTGATGTCAATTAAAGTCAATTAAAGTGAAAATATAATGTTTGACGTAAATCAAATTTATATTTAAGATTGTCATGTTGAATTACATGCTAACTAAACAAAACAAAAATACATTCTTATGTAGCAAAGTTTGTTTCATCAAACAAAATTGTGAATTAAATAAATAATCAAATTACATAGATAACAATAATTGATACTTTTTTCTTCTAATACATGTATACAACTGTTGTCTTCCAAAAAAAATAAGAAGTAAAGACTAAGAAAATCCTAGAATAGTTGGAAACTATTATTGCCTAGGTAAAAAAAGATGTGTAACTTAATTGTTATATATTTTTTATTATTATTATTTTATAACTAAATGCAAAACTCTCAAGAGAGAACCCTCTTGGAATTGAAATTTATCTGGCTTCAAGAGGGTTTTTATTATCTTATTATTGTTTCACATCCCCATTAGCCAGTCATTAATGGTTAATAGGCACGTGATATTTTATCATTGTTCCACATCCCCATTAGCTCATCATTAACCAGGAGGGCTGTAAGCTCTTCCACTTCTTTCACTAAAGCCATGCAAGTCCCTGGGAGGCACCAAAAGGCCGCAGGTCCTCTCACTTCCGAGTATAAAAGCACCTAATCCCCCTACCAAGCATTTTTACTGTTCTCATTTACAAAGAGTTAGAAAAAATTTATAAAATTTATGACTATTAAAGACAAAATTTATTTAGTGTTGTTAAGAGTGAAGAGTGCTGAAAATGTTATATCTTGCTCAATAGCTGTTATAAGTTGGTTCAAAGTTGCGTAGGTATTCATATCATATAATGTTGTTTGAATTATTTCTTTTGATTATCACTTGTTGTTTCAGAGAAATTCAGTTGATAAATCAATAGAGGAAAAGCAAAAATTTCAGGTAAAGAGTTTTACAATTGTTTTAATTTATTTTATTTTTTATCACATGGACATTGCCTTAAATTATCAATTAATATTCATTGTGTCTACATGTTGATAAGATGGATAAAAAATTTTCAAAGTGAAAACCCTCACTAGACAGTCAATTCTTACTTGTTTGCTGTATTTCATTAGGTTTAATTAAGATGTTGAGAAATATCACCATTTGAACACCCTCTAAGTAAACTTACCTTGTTTTTTTTTTGCTCCAAAGCAATTAGAATTATCCAAGTAAATGTTTAAAACTTATAATGATTTAAAAATATTCAAAAGAAAAGAAAGAAAATTAAAATATTACATTTTCAGGAAATTGTGAAAGACGTGGTCATTGTGTATTGTGAAATGATCCAATCGGTTCTTTGTCCAAATGTTGATAACAAGTTGACAACAGGGAAAATATCGAAATCAGAATTTCTAACTCCTTGGCTGCCGTCAGCAGTACATGCTGTTAAGTAAGTATATTTGATAACTTAGAAGTCTTTGATCTATGAAGTGGAGCTGATTTGTTTTTGATTAGGGAACAAGCTATTCTCCAAAAATTTCCTACAAGAGTTTTTTCTTATTTTTACCTTTGGTTCTTAACCCCTTAGAATATTGAAAATAATGGTCTATAGTTAACTATTTCATTACCTGATACCCGCGCAGCAGATACTAATGTACTTTCACTATTTATTCGATACCCGCTCTGCAGGTTTGATTTAAATGATATAACTGGCCCAAATGGATTTAGGACCAACCGAAGGCTGTTGTTGAAAATGTTGGTGATAGTGATATGTTTATTGGAAATTACGCTACCTTGAAAGGGGAAGGCAAGAAGTGATTATAAAATTATTTAATACTGCTAATATATTTATATTTATATTAATATCTGGGAAAATTTTTTTATTCAGCAAATTTTAATCTCCAAAGAAAACTGTATTTTAGTTATTTTATTGTATTATAGGTTATTTATAGCTTAGTATATACTTATATTATATTTATATTACAATATTATCAACACATATACTATCCCTACCAACATTAATGCCAACATGCATAAGTTTTTTATTTTTTATTACATTGTAAAAAACTATTACAAATCATTACTTAATTACTTCTGTTACTTGCAAGTATTAGTTTCCAACAAGTAGTTGGTGCTTTTATCGACAAATCTACTGTAAGTCGCACTAATAAATTTGCATTAAAACAAATTCATTCATTTTCCGTTGCAAATGAAAGAAAGGAATACAAATAAATAAGGCTTCTTGAAAATAGCAGGATTTCCAAATGTTATCGGTTGTATAGTGTGCCCATGTACGAACCAAGACAAACAAGATTTTGTTAATCGAAAAAACTATGACTCGATTAATATCCAAGAAATATTAGATCAAAATCGTCAGTTTATAAATTTTGATGCAAGATGACCAGGATCCACACACGGCAGTTTATATTCTTTTCACCAGCAATAAAAGAGCATCTAAATGAAAGTAATATTTAAGTTAAACAAGGCGTTATTCTTGGGTTATGCACTATCAAAACTAATTATTAACTCCAGATTATGCACCAAAAATTCTGAATGAAAGAAGATTGAATCGAAATCAGGAGAGTTCTGTTGAACAATCCTTTGTGCAATTAAAAGACAGATTTCCTTCACTTAGGTATGACCTACATGTAAACCCAAAGAAAGCATGTATTTTTATTAGCGTTTGTTTTATACTGTGTAATATCGCAGTTTCAAGGAGCGAAGAAGTTTTTGAAAATAATCAAGATGAACCTACATAATAGGATTATCAAATGTGATCATATAACCAATACTTTTTTCAACCGGCAAATTTTTTTATAAACACAAAAAGTTTTTTTTTTATCATAAAAAAAGAGTGTGCGATGTTCTACGTTGTTTTTATGTTCATCACTAACATTTGAGTTCTTTTTTTGGGTTTTTTTTATTCACTTATGATTTATTAATGGATATTAGATAACCTAGCAGACTTAATAAAAGAAATTCAGAGATTTTACTGAAAGCACATCATTTAAAACTAAACAGGTATAACAAAAAATAACAATCTAAGACCGCTAAAGATATAAACAATGTAAAAATATCCAGCCAAGTAAATATAAACGCAATAAGGGATATTTAGTTATAAGAGATGTTTTTATCAGTGTCAGAAGGATGCAACATTGATGCTGTCAACGCTTTATGTATAATGAATTGCTTTTTACATCTTGTATGCCGCTGACTTTGTTATGCAAAACCTTTTTCTGCTGTTTCATGATCGATAATGATAGTGGTGGTTTTCTATTCACTTTTTTGCTTTTTTATTTCGCAAGGCATTACGGGGTGTCATCAATTGACAAAAAAATTTCTTTGGCGTTCGATGTGGATGAGCATTGCCGGTCAAAAACAGAAACATATGCAATAGGTGTCATCGAAAAACTATCCAAACCTTCAATTGATGGCCTTCCTGCATAAAGCAATTTTTTCTTCGTTTTCTGAAGGTTTTTTACTTGAAATACTTTTCTTTCATTTACTTTACTTTACTAACTGTCTAACAGTATTGTACGAGTAATGTAGTTATACCTTGAAAATGATATTGGAAATATTGAAAATATATATATATATATAATTTCTTTTTCATACCGTTCTGTTCTTTGTCATGTTTACTTTCAATGTCAAAATCAGCATGGTAGTTACAATGGATGTATGACGTATAACTTTGAATTTTGATTACGTATTAGATTAAATCGGGTTAATTAATCCAAGCTTATTTAGCTTTTGAACAACTTAATTTAATCTTTGGATTAACTAATCCTATTTCAAACTAAATTAACGCTAATCCAGATGTAATCTAATTAGTTTTTGAACAACAGGGCCCTGGGGCAAAAAATGCTATTTTTGACCCAACCACTCTAAAACATTGTGGAGCTTGAACTAGTAGGTTTTTTTTCCATGATACTTAGTTCTTTTTCTCGTAATAGAATTATAAATAGGAATTATACAACATGGTGCATAGTTACACGAAAAAATGTGTGGCGTCCAAAAAATAAAAATTGGCTTTTTGACCAGAAAAAAGTAAATATTTCAACCAAAAAATGTTTTTGTTTTTGTGTATGTACTATATACACTTTGATAGTCAAGCTTGGTATGGTAGGCTTCAAAACACTTGTCAGGCTCCGATGGACAATGGAGACATACATAAACTGTTTTCAAAGCACAGCCTTTGTCTGAACATAACCCACTGGCATTGCATACATTTCTTGCTTGACACTTTTCTAACAGTCATTTTCAAAATGCTGTTTTTTTTTTTTACCATGGTCAAAAATTGTATCTAATTTCCATTAAGCATTATGTAATCAGATTCGGACTTGTAAATCTAGAGTGGACTGTCTGAGACAGGTTTGATTTGTTAAAAATTGCGTCAAAACAGAGGCTTCTACTCTGCAAGCCCACTTTTATTAAATGAAGTCAAAGGTTTAGATATCGTCATATAATCTTCATGGTTACTGGTTTAGATGTTGTTGATATTAATGTAGCAATGATTGGTTGTGGTGATCAAAAGGATTTTTCTATTTGGAATAGTGTTGTATAAGCATTATCAGTAGAAGTAAAAGGATGGTGGTTAGTTAAAGGTGTTACGTTGGACCTGTCAAATTTCACTGAAGATTAGATTTTTTTAAATTAAAACTCGCGGAAATTTATGTTTTAGGAAGGGTTTTAGTCTTGAAACATTTTTTTTTGGTATTTTAGAACGTAACCGCATAAATATGTTTAGTCAAAAACAATGATTGTGTTCTGCTAGAAATGGAAAAGGCTGTTATAAAAACCCTGAACCTGGTCACATTCCAGTGAAAGGGTTGCTAGGGTATTAATTAAACAGTTGTTAATTATAATATGTCAATATTAAAGGTTCACATTGGACAGGCTGATCAAGCTTGGTATGACAAACAACATCATTTTACCTCTGAAATCGCTGACAGATGAATTGATATCAGATTGTATTAAAAAAGTTCTTTCTGCTGCGGTTAAAGGTTTGTGTTAATAAAAACCTTTTTATGAATTTCTGACCACGGCAGGCCAAAAAGTATTATTAAAAATATATGTTATCTAATTATTTGGTTATATCTGTTATCTAATTATTTGTTTATGATTTCTAGCTATATTTGGATATGAATGATTTTTCCACAACCAAATTTTTTTAAATTTTGCAAAGAAAACAAAAGAGTTTAATTTAGCCCGTATTGATATTTTTGTTCCATTTAGAGCATTGATATCTGATTTCCTTAGAGATTTTTTTTTTTTTTTTTTTTTTTCTCATCAAAATTTGTAACCATTTTTACCACCTAAAATTTTAAACAGTATGAAGTTAAAATACCGGAACTAAAATTTAGGAGAGCCAATAGACTGTGCATCGGTCTAAGAACGTGAGTCTGAGAAAATTTCACTGAAGTATGAAATAAAGTTAATTAAAAGTCATTTGTTTGTATTGCAGTTGAAAAAAAAATAAGTGATAAACTTTGAAACAAAATTAATGTATTTAAATAAATTAATACTCCTTAGTTTTCTTAAACGTATAAGGGCAGAATGCATGCAAGCTAAATGAGTAATTTTTTGATAAGAGTAATTTAGTGAGGCATAACATAACAGTCTTAAGGAATTGTCTTCAATTGCATCACTATCTAGATGTTCCCTGTATTAAATGGAAACTTTTATGAGTTTCTTTATCACAATACCTGTTGTAAAAATTTTTTACTCTTTCTAGACACAAATGATTTGTGCAATCAAGAGTTTTGGGCGTTCAATGATAATGAGCAGTCATATTGCATTTCAAAACTGGTAATTTTGTTTTTTGTTCAATGTAGTTTTTTGAAAAGACACCAATGTGTGCGAGTTCGATATTAAATAAAAAGCAAAGCTATTATATTTTTATAAAAATTAGTTTTTGTGGTTTTAAAGTAGGTCACGAATAATTAATTATTTAGGTTAAATTGAAGTAAACTTTGTAAATGCTCAGAAAGAAAGTAAATTGTAGACAAAATAAGTTTGTGATTAAACAGTTATTGCAGTTATTTATTATGATATGACAATATTTTCGATCAAACACATATACAAGATACAAGGTTAAAATTTTTCAAAGAAAGTTTTAAAGAAAAGGAATGTTTACTTCCAACTTTGCTTTAAAGATTTGTCTGTGATCATTAACATGCCAGAAGTCAATCGCTAATACTAAAGTATTGTAAACATCATTGGGTAATTTGTCATGGACACTAAATAGCTTGACTTTCTCAGTATGTATCAGAAGATTGTAGAAATCGATTTCGAATTTTTCGCAGTAGCCAAATACTTCGTAAACGAAATTGTTTACTTGAATCAAATTTTCTAGTTACGATAAAATTATTTCATTATTTATCAATCTTTTAAATAGGCTATGTTTATTACGAATTATGGTAACAGATATGTGGTCGATATTAAAAAGTGCATGTAGATGGTTTTTTCCATATTTAGAAATGTTAAAAAGTATTTTAAAGATTGATCTTCCAATAATTTCCAAACGTTTAAACGAGTCTTTTGTGAAACTTGCAGGCCATACCTTAGTTAAGGTACAATTAATGCATTATATAATTGTAATATTGTGCTAGGATGAAAAATGTGAATTCCATTTTTAATCAATGTTTTTCTGATAATTTCGGCCTGCGATATTCATTCATTTAAATTTATATTGTTTAGGTAAGCGTTATTACTTCTGTTATGATCGTTATCCCATATAAAACCAAGATGTCTGAGCATATTGCCAAGGGTTACAACAGTATCACTAACGGTAATACATGCATTTTTAAATAGGTTTTTTCCAGATATCATAAATTCAGTTTAATAAAATTCCATTGTCCATGTGATTTGCATTTATTTATTAGTGTATGAAGTCCAGATAATGTAGTTCTTAATAAAATAATGTCATCGGCGTAGGCTATGATACCTGTATAATTACCATAAGTGGAAGTGCCAACAGAGCTTTCATTAGATATTTCCTTTAGGAGGCTTTCGTACATTTCCTTTAGGAGGTTTATTTCCTATTAAACACTCATACTATACAGGACACAGGATAAAAAAATTTTCAAAGAAAGTTTCATAGAACTATAATGTTTACTTCCAACATGGCTTTAAAGAATTGTCATTAATCAATCAATGGCTGTTGCTGAACTGTTGTAGACGTCGTTGGATAATTCGTCATGGATACTAAATCGTTTCAATTTCTTGGTATGTATTAGAAGATCATAGCAATCGATTTCGAATTTCTCGCAGATACCAAATGCTTCGTAAACAAAACCGTTTACTTGAATAGGATTTTCTAGTTGCGGTAAAATTGTTGAACGTTTGTCAATCTTGTAAATAAATTAAGTTTGCTACGATTCATGGTAACAAATATGTTGTCGATACTAAAAAGTGCATGTAGATAGTTTTTACCATAGTTAGAAATGTTGAAAATTTCTTTACGATTGATCTTCCAATAATGTCCAAACGTTTAAACGAGTTTTTTGCAAATATCAAAGCCATACGTTAGTTTAAATACAATTAATGTATTATATAGTTGTATTATTGTGCTAAGATGAAAAAAGCGAATTCCATTTTCAATCAATGTTTTTACAATAATTTGGGCCTGTCATATTCTTTCTTTAAGATTTATATGGTTTAGGGAATATTTCTTACTTCGGTTATTATCGTTATCTCATATAAAACCAAGATGTCAAAGCCTGCTCTTAAGGTGTACAACAGTTTCACTAATGGCAGTATAAGCATTTTTAAGTAGCCTTTATCCAGATAAATTCAGTTTTAGCTGCGTCAGCTTTAATAAATTTCGATTATCGGTACGATTCACATTTATTGATAAGCGTTTGAAGTCCGGATAGGTTATTACTTAATCAGATAAATTCATCGGTGTAGGCTACGGTACCTTTATAATTGACATAAATGGAAGTGCCAACAGAGCTATCGTTAGACATTTCTTTTAGGAGTCTTTTTTTATATATGTTGTGAAGATGTGGTGAAAGTTTAAAACTTCACCTAAAAGTTCTTGATGAATGATGGTTGTATGAAATTGATGCAGTGTCTAATTGATACAGTGATGATATAACTTTCACTATGTTGAGAGGTACGTTTTTCTCAAAACAAAGTTTTTCAAACAAAATGTTCCAATTGCAGCTATCGAAGGCTTTTTCGGCATCGAGACTACTGATATAAACAGGTGAATTATTATTGTTATAGAATTTTATGGTTTCGCTTTTCAAATATTCTGCATGCAAAGTAGAGAACTATTACCTTTGAATTCATATTGTGATGAATGGCTTGTTGAAATATCAGGAGCTATAATTAGAACCAAATATTCAAGCAATTTTGTAAATATTGGAATAAAACTGATACCGCGGAAATTATTTGGATCATTAAAGGATTTTTTGTAAGATTTTACAAGTGGTAAAATTTCTGAAGGTAATAGAGATTCTGGTGTGAGTCCATATTTAAGTAAATGATTATAAGTTAGTAGACAACGACAGTTTGAATGTTTTAAATGTTCAGTTAATATATAGAATGGGTCAGGAGATTTTTTATTTTTCAAATGTGATATGGCTAGTTTTATGTCATCTGAAAAAGCAATTTTTCGACAGCTTTACGGAAATTGTTTCGTACGAGGATATAACGATTGTATTCGACTCAGTCTTCATTTTTATTAAAATCTGTATTTTTCCATTGTTGAAAATAAAAATAAAGTATATTACGACAACGAGTAAGTTCATGAGTCCACCATTGTTTTGAGAAATGTGAGGCTGATGACTTTTTGTTACTAGGGTAAAGAATATTATAAGCATAAAGTGCACTATCGGTGATATCCTGATTATCCGGTGATTTTCTGCATTAAATAGGTAATCTTTAAATACTACATTTAGCTGATCATTATAAACTTGAATAAAATTAGGATCTCTCCATAATTTTGGTGGAATAAAGTTATCATTTGTAATGTTACTAATGTCGCTATTTCTTGATATTTGTACGTATTATATGTTGAGAGAAACTGGAAGATGGTTATTCATGTTTAAATGCGAGTGGTCATGTACTTTACAGTTATCATAATAGAGAGAAGTGTTACTAAAAAGAGCTATTTGATCGATATCTGAAGAATGCAGTAGTCATTTGTTTTGGTAATTGTATAAAGGACGAACGCCGTGAGTGATAATAACAAGAGAGATTTTGTTATTTTCTAGAAATTGTCCTAAATTTTTTGAGTGTGAGTTTCGTTTTAAACTATTTTTATTAGAAGAATCAAATACTATAAGGAAAAGATTGGAAATCTCCAGCAATTACAATTTCACCTTTATCTTCAAAGGTGTTTATAAGTGTTTTAATAGTATTAAGCTGTTCTATATATTTTTCTTCACTATCAGAGTTATTGGAACAAGATGTCAGGTAAATTACAAAAAAGCCAATTACAAAAAAATTCAACTTTGATTGCTCAAGCTGAATACAGAAAATATTGTCTTTGTGTATTACATGAATACTATCAAAAAGTTTATTTCTGATAATAAATGCATTTTCTCCAAACGGTTAACCTTTTTCATGTTTGTTTGAAAATAAGTGTTAAATAAGACGAATTAAATAAATCTTTCAAAAGAAACTTTTCGAGGTTTGATAACCAACGTTCTGATAAAATTGTCGTATGCTTTTATCAATGAGAAAATATAAGTAATGTTTGGTTTAAAGCTTTGAAAATTATATGCACACAAAGTTTATGATTTTGTTGTTATGTACATGTTGCGCCATCTTCAATTAAAAACGGTATTTGGTTATCGGTATTGGTCGTTTGTTAAGTTATTTAAGATGCTATCGGAAACATATATAGGGTTAATGATAGGTGATCTGTATTTTACAAAATGGTTTAACAATTATGTTACTGTCCCATCTGATCTTTTTGTGTGTTTAGTACTGCAACTATAAATGATCTGTTATATCTGCTTTCGCGGTTCAGTTTTACTGATGTTGGTCTGATAATTATTTCTTTTGACACATGATTTGAAAAATCTTTGCTCAGAAATATCGTTACTAACGCCTCCTACAAAATTTAAATTTCTCTTACAGTTTGCTTACCCCCTATTGATTTTTTATCAAGTATTTTTGATACATAAATCGGGTTACTTCTAATAGGTCTATTTCTTTTGCCAACCGTTCTAAATTCATCGTCAGACGATTACTTTGGTTGAAACGTGGAACCTGGGGTGGTGCTATTGAATTATTCATATCAAGGTTAGCACTAGTAGCGTTAGAATACAGTTGTCGTTGTGGCCGCTGTATACTTTATCACTGTAAATTAACAACATCTGCGAGGGAGAGTTTCAAATTCACAAAATGTGCTTCTGTATTTCTTTGCGAATGATTTGAAATATTATTATTAGAAACTGTTTTTGAGGATATTTGTTTAATGAGAAAATGGTTTTCCTCTATTTTTTCGAAGAGCCTTGGAAATGTCTAATATTTCTTTTTAGGCGGATACAACAGTTTTATCGACTGAACTCAAACTAGGAAAATTTAAAACATTTTTTGAGCTAATAACTGCTTTAATGATGTCCTTATGGATCAGTTTTTTTCAGAAAGGGAAATCGAAAATATAAATAAATCCTCCAAACAAGTACTAACTTTATATCTTTAGTATCACGTTTTCATGATCTAGTATTAAATCGTTTTCTGCAAATTCTTCGATTTTGAAAATATCTATTATCTTGAAAAAAGTTGATTTCTAAAGCTAAAAACAATAATTATCGTTTACTGTGGCAAATTCTTGTAAAATTGGATCTTTTGTGTGAGAATTATTTCTCTTGAATTATATAGATGTAATTAGTTATGAATGTTCCATTGCCAAATTTTAAAAATGAAAAAATCTCAACTAATGAGCGTGGTGCCATCTTGCTTCGAGTGATAGAAAAGTGTTTCTTGTTGTTGTAAAATATAAATAAGTTGATCTTGCATTACTAGTTATATTTTTAAATTTGCAAAAAAAATAAACTTGGTGTTCTTTTATTTACCGTATTTTGTTGTTTTTATTGTTTTTTCTGCAATCAATTTTTATTTTTATTTTTACTGCTATAAATATTTTTCAGCAAAAGTCTTTTTGCACGGGCGATTTTTAGCCCACGTAATTGAATGCAGGTGGGCATGGGGGCAGGCAAGGGCAATTGCCCACCTCTTATGATAAGGCCTGGGTGCAGGCTTTTGCAACATTCATTAGACTTCCAAAACCGAGGTACTTGAATTTACAATCCATCCATGGCCATTGGGAGAAGGTAAATTTGGAAACTGCTATAGTGATATTTTTATAATAGCAATATCATACGATACTATTTTTAAATGACATATAACAGGATCTCGAATAGGTGTTTGTTCTCACTATAGCAGTGTATTGGTGGTAATATGGCTGCACACAATTCTCTGATGTCTTTGTATCAAGCATTATTATCCAAGATACACTTTCTGTTTTAAGAAATTTTTGAATATGACAAAATGTCTTTTAGAGATACACTCTCCTGACTCTGCGCAATTATCAATAAGTTTTGCAAACTTGCTTATTTCAGCATTTTTGCATGAGTCCATTAGAATGTTAAAAATGGAGAGTATGGTCATAAAAGAAAAACCAGGATTGAATTGACTGTGTTGCTTCTATATATAACACCCAATCACCAGTCTTTATAGATCAATTAAATGCAAATATTATATCCATCATATTAATAAATGGTTGGCAGAAACTAGAATCTACCTTCTCATCCAAACCACCATCGTATTTGTCGAGGACCGTCATCGTATTTGTTGTCCGAATGAAATGTTGAAATTCTCAAAGTAAATCTAAAAGAAAAACATAAAACTAAATAAATAAAAAAATAATTAGATAAATAAATAAATAAAAAGTATAATAGATAACGTAACAATAATAAAATTATAATAAAATAAATTCTGTTATATTGGTACAGCTTATATCTTGCCTAAAACACTAAGTCACGTAGATAGACGGAAATTTTTAAGTTTTTAACTACATACCTTTTCAAGAAAAGTAGTCACAATGTTAGACTGTCTAAAATGTAGGAGCACATTCTGATCATTTTTGAATAGGGCCAATTCTTCCATAATTGCATTATACACATATTTAAGAACTCTGATTGATTAGTTTTAATTCTTCCCACTTACTAGGCGTTCAACTGAGCTTTTGTCTGAAATAAAGCAAATAAGAAAAGTGTATGTTTTTACAATAGAAAATTTGACTTTGAGGTACAAAGATATGCACGCACATGTAAAATAAAACTTATTATATTTCACATTTGTGGGAATTTAGTTTTTAAATGTCCTTACAGTCCTTAGTTTTGAAGTAGTCCTTTCACTAGTTTGCTAGCTAATAAATTGGTTTCAATGATGAAATCCCAGACACCAACATCAGCAAATTGTTTTCCCATAACTGCTAGAAATATACAGCTCGTGTAAAATGATCCCCTTCTTAACACTATGGAGTTATTCAAGCTTTCAGAAGACGGGTTCATTAATACTTCTACTGCTTCCGCTTAAATTGCTTGGGTGAGAACAACGTCCGTCTCATGCAAACCAAGCTGCTCTTCTTTTAATTTTGATTTCTCTAAGAGCTCTGCTACTGTTTCTTGCTTTATTGTGGTGATTGGTCAATAGCTGGCAAATAAGCGATGTTATGTGCTGTTTTTATTAAATTGATTTATTAAAACCAGTACAAGCAGGGAATCCATGTGGAGAACTTGTGAGAAAAGAGCAGAATCTAACAAAACACAAAAAAATATTGGTCTTCTATTGTCATGAATTATAGAATTTTTTTTTTTTTGTTTGCTGGAAAAATCATTTCTTCATTGCAATAAATGAAGATTAATTTTGTTGTTATCAATTGCAACAAACATCAATAAATGTTTGTTTTCTTTTTGAATACAGAAAGTCAATAGTTTTCTTTTTCTTGGAACTTGGTTGCACTCTGTCACGCCGCTTACCATCACAGGGAGATTTTCTAAGAAAAGGTGTTATAAAATTTATTTAATTTATATATTTAATGCATATATAGAAATAAAGACAAATTTAATAGCTTTCTCTAGAAAATAGAAATTCTTGTCTTGTCCGGGGATGGCATGCAAAGGGTGCAAAAAAAAAGCCTCCAACGTAAAACTGTTTTTTCCAAGGTGATATGCTTATGCCTTAGAAATTTTCTGCTGAGGCTCTTTTTCCCTATTTGCAAGACCTGTGTAGACACTTGTTTCGCTGTTCAACAGCTCTTCAGTGTAGCATGTAAAATCTCCTACAGTTCCATATTTTTTATAAGTTAATAAGTTCTAAAACACCAGAGCTTTTGCACTTAACAAATTTTTTTTCTATTATTTAGGTAGTTTCTCACCCATTCAAGAATTTATTGCTGTATGTATGTATGCTGAATGTAATGCATTTTCGATAAAAGGGTTTCATTATTCATGAAATGCAGATCAATAAAAACATCAAGAACAAATCGTTTTTTTTTTTTTTCAAAAGAATTAAAAATGTCTTCAGTTAACTCTAAAATAACATGTTAGATGGAGCACCCTTTTTAAAATCAAAACTGTTTCTTAATTAATCAACTATTAATAAGTTTTATGAATTAATTGTGTTAGTTAATTAATTAACTGTGCTACTGTTAAAAATGTTATGTTATTTGTTTTAGCTTAGAAAGTATTGTTAATGAAGTTTTCAAAATTTCTTTACAATTTTGTTTTAAGCATTCTTATTAAATGGAGGGTTACACCTTATATGTCTGGTATTATTTGGTTTCGCACTTTTGGGTATAATTTTTTCTATATGACCCCATTATAAATTAGTAAAAAGTGATTGTTTTGTCTTTGTTTGTTGCATGGTTAGTGGCATATTTCAATATCAATTCAAACCAAATATCTTTGTTTAAATAACTACATACGTGCATACATACATAAAGTTGTAGCTACATACATAGTCAATAAGTAAAATAATTCAATTTAAGTCTTTAATTATTCATGAACCAGTCCTGTCAAAACCACAAAAATACTTTATGTTTTGAAATATAATTTACTGACCCTCATTCATTGTATCTTTTATTTTTATATATTTAGCATGGGGGCCAACAAATAGCCTTAGTCTATGTTTCTAGAAGAGCCCACAGTTTTGTTCCTGATGTACTTAAAGCTTCCATTTAATCTTGCGTTAAAAAAAATCATTTGTCACTCGGTGGGATCAAACTCACACATATTGGTGTCAGAAACCAAAGCTTTAATAAAGTCGACCAGACAACCACTACTTGTTAATCAATTTTTAAAAATTAACTCGTTAAAAAAAATGAAATAAAAAAAATTTAATGCAATGCAATGCAGTGATTTTGTTGCTTAAAATGTAATATGTTTGGTGGATGGGATGCTGTTATTAATAGCAATTTAAAATGTAATTTCAAAAATATTTGTTTTTGTCAACTCAGGCATTAATAATTAAAGAGATAAAACGCATGTCATGAGTTATAAAAT
>JAUZNK010085562.1:0-10282 GCA_035046665.1 Euphysa ruthae | reverse complement strand
CACTGACTTCAATCAACCAGTTGATTCTGCTCCACTGACTTCAATCAACCAGTTGATTCTGCTCCACTGACTTCAATCAACCAGTTGATTCTGCTCCACTGACTTCAATCAACCAGTTGATTCTGCTCCACTGACTTTAATCAACCAGTTGATTCTGCTCCACTGACTTCAATCAACCAGTTGATTCTGCTTCACTGACTTCAATCAACCAGTTGATTCTGCTCCACTGACTTCAATCAACCAGTTGATTCTGCTCCACTGACTTCAATCAACCAGTTGATTCTGCTCCACTAACTTTGGCAGGTCACATGGCATGATCAAAGCACATAGAATTCCACTTAGACTTTATGTCCCAAAAGCGGATTTCTTTATACATTTCGCATTGCTGTGCGATTTCGTTTAGATTTTCATCAAAGATCACAATGAAATGTTCCAATAAAGAAATATCTTCTATAAGAATGTCTTTAGAATGTGCCGTATTCACATAGATCAATATACAAATATCGGAATTAAAAAAGCTGAAAATCCGTAATTACAGCAAAATAATTATAGGCAGTTTAAATGTAAACTCAATTTCCTTTAAAATTCGAAAAACCGAAATTTTTTATACCAGAAAATATCGATATTTTAATTACACTGGAAAAAAAGTTAGAAGAAACCATTTAACTTCGACTTGATAGAAATAGAAATGGCGGATGGATACTTATATATGCAAAGGAATATATTCCAACTAGTTTTTGAGCGAACATTTGTTTCCATCAGATATCAAAGCAATATTTTTAGAAGTAAATTTACGAAAACAAAAATGATTACTTATTGGCACTTATCATCATCATCATGATCATGATGATCATCATCATGATCAGGATGAGTATGATCATCATCATGATGAGAATGATGAATATTATACACTATTATTAATAATGGATATTATTTTTGAAATGCTACCCTCTGGCTATTTATTTATCTATAATTATTTAATTATTTATAATCTGGATATTTATAATAGAAGCTATGATAATTTTTTATTGGCCGGTGACTTCAACGCTGAAGTTTCCAAAACTGTCTTAAAAGATTTCATTGTATGATGTAAAAAGTTTAGTACGAGAAGGTTTTAATAATCTTCAGAATCTAAGTTGGATAGATCTTTTTTTTGACAAACAAGGTAAACAGTTTTTAAAATAGTACTGTTCTTTCAACACAATTTTCTGATTCTCACAAAATGATAGTCACAGTTCTTGAAACTACCTTTCAGAACCTAAATCAAAGGAAATTATCTATAGAAATTACAAAAAATTCTATTTAGAAAAACTTATTAAGCGAGATCTGAGCTGTAAGTTTATTGAGTCAGATGATCCAACATATGCATCTTTCGAAAGAAACTTTCTTGAAATTTTAGAAAAACACGCTATGAAAAAAAGCTAGTCAGGTCAAACCAAGAAACTTACATCACAAAAACACTAAGACAAGCAATAATCAAAAGAATTACTGACTAAAGCTATCCCGACAGTTGCTACCAGGACAATTTCTACCTATTACTTCGGAAAATAATATTTAAGACAGTTTTAAATCTTCTTTTTTTGTGTATAAAATTTATAATTTTAATTTAATTTACACTTTTTGTATTACATTATAACATTATCTTAACCCTTTGGCAACATTTGACGCATATTCGCGTTTGTACGCATATACATGGGACGCGCATATACATGAGACGCGAATATGCGTCTTTTTACATGGCTTGTTTAAAACTATGTTTGTGAAGTTTCTATGTCAACTACACCATAATCAAATGATTCACGCAAATCTAAAGAGAATTCCCGTTCAAAAAAGTCCAAATTTTTATCTTTGAAATCACTAGTTCCTAAGCTTTTGATAATTAAATAAAGATTGATAATAATACAAAATTTTGGAAGCTTATGACTTTGTAACAAACCGAGAAATTTGCAAACAGTTTGTTTTAGTTGGAAGCTAGTGTTATAGGCTAAAAAAAAAAAAAAAAAATTAAGCAATTTTTTTTTCTTTTCAAAAGTGCACAATCAAACCAAAAAAAGTGAGTGTTTTCGAAAATTGCGTATTTATCCACTTTTTAAAATTATATTTTTAACTAATCAGGTAAAAATAGTAACTTTTAATTGATCTTTTATTGCAATATCTAATGTAACTGCTACATGTACATGTAATGTGTGCAATTATAAAAACAGCCGTCTGCCTGAAAACAGCTTGTATGTGGAATTTAAAACAAAATTTGCTTTGTTTGTAAACAAAATATTGCGACTGCAGTTTTTACACGAAAAACACAGATGGTAACTCATTTACGACAACGTTCATATGATCTTTCGGATGAACTTATTTTTGATTGGTTGATTGTTTACAGTTGCTATTAAGAGAAAATGGTAAATAAATTTTAATACCAACAAAAAATTATAAGAGTGGTTTTACAGAACACAGCACAGAAAAATATTAGGATGGAATTTACGACAACAGAAAAAGGAAACCGTAAAGAAATTGAAAATGGGTAGATGTACACTTTTAAAAAACTTCTGGCGAACAAACGTTCTTCTTGGGACTGTGAGCTTTTACGAAAAGGTCAATGTAAATTATGAGTAAAACTGAGTGCTACTGATGAATTCGAAGACCTAGTGAATGAAAATACTCACCCCCTTCACAAGTAAAGGTTGACGTTGCAAAAATACGAGAAAACATGAAAAGGGGAGTAAATAATTCCTTCAACAGTGCGCAACAAATTATTTCATCGGAACTAGCGAATGCAATAGAAACAGCAGTAGTTAATTATCTGCAATTTCTCAAGTATTCGAAGAAAAATACTATTGCAACGACTAACTAACACCCGAACCCGGAAAGTAGAGCAGCTATGCAAATTGTCCCTGAAGAGTGTACATGTGCTTCTGCGGGAGAACTGTTTTTAAAATTTGATAGTAGGGTTGGTGATGTAACCCGCATTTTGATCTTTGCTTCAGATCAAGCAGTAGAACTCTTGTGTCACTGGTTTGGTCATTGGTTCTACGATGGGAAATTTAAAGTGTGTCCTGGAATATTCTTCTGGGTGTATAATATGCACGCACAAGTTGACAAAATAGTTGTTCCCTGTCTATCTGCACTAATTCTAAATCAAAACACAAGATACGTACAATCGTTTCTTTTCAAAAATCGTAAATAACCGAACAAACAATTTGCTGATGGAATTTGAAGTAGCAGCAATAAACTAATTTTCACAAAATTTTCCCGGAGTTGAAATTAAAGGATGCTTTTTCTACTTAGCATCTAACATATGGAAACATATCCAACATGTAGGACTCCAACAACGTTAGAATGACGATGACAACTTTGCTATTCACTTAAGAATGCTAGCTGCGTTAGCATTTGTTAACCAAATGATGTCATTATCTCATTTTAGCTTCTCAGTGACGGAATTCGAGAACAGTTCTAAGGAGAATACGATGACATAATGCAATATTTCGAAGGCATGTACATTGGGCGATATCGAGCAAATCTCCAATATTTTTGCAATTGCTTTATGAAATATGTTTCATATATCTTTTGATGAACTAACGAGAACTAGCAACAGCGTCGAAGTTGGCATCAAAACTTTCAGGGAAACATTGTATCGTGTCACCTAGTTTTTGGAAATTATTGGAGATTTTAAAAAGAGAGGAATCTATGACAAAAGCTACTATCTTTCAGTCGCTAGGTGGCCACCCAGCTCAACTAGTACGCAGGCGTTACGCTGATGGTAATCAAAGAATACTTCATATAGTGGATACCTATCCTAACATGGTGCGATTACAGTACCTTTGAAGCATAGCGCACAACCTTGAGTTAGATAGTCAAAAAAACACACAAATATTGTACACAATTTTTGTAAGAAAAATCTTTAGATTAACAATTTTATATCTTTTTCATCAAGAATAGACATTGATTAAAAGTTAAGATTATAAATCAAAAAATATGTACATATGTTTATAGAGTTTTAAATTTATTTTATCTAACTAAGTAACAATAAAAAATCATGCTAATTGTCAATGATAGTTTGATAATAAGTAGTTTTGGTGGAAGATAAAAGTTTTATAACACTATAAATCAAAATACGGCGTATCTTTAACAAAAAAAAAAAAAAAAAAAAAATTCCCACATTAACTCCGAATTACGCTGGTTAACAGTCTTAAAAGTTTCAACTAGCAAAAAATAAATTCTCACTGTCCTTTTCTGATTTCCTGAAAATGTTTTATAAAGTTAATGGAACAATGGAAGTTTCCTGGTGACAGTGTGTGCATGTTTTCTTGCAAAATAAGAATCCAGTTTATAAGAAACAGACTGCTAGAAACGTCAAAACTTAAGAAACTTTCAGTACTAACTCAAACAGTTAATTTAAGTTTAAGAAACTTTTTGAACACTGCATATGTTTGAATCAACAATTTGTTTTTCGAAGTTCACTGGGTTTTACTAGGTAGCTATTTAAAACTTAAATATTTATAAATAACTGCAAGAACTATTTGTGTTTTTGCTTACAAAGATTGATAAAGTGATATTTATGATATATTTATATATCCAATGGTTCACATTATCCTACTTAGGTAGCAATTGTCCTAGGTAGGAATTATCCAGGTAGCAAATAAACAATTTCAGCTCGCAGTTTCCCATCATCTGAGAAACCACCTGGTTATTTTGATATTTTAAACCAAAAAAGTTGCAAGAAGAAATTTAGAACAAAAATTTTTAAACAATTTTAAACAGAAAAAATCATGAATATATACACCCACGCACACAGGGAAAACATGATTCATCCAAATCACATCACCAGACCTGTTTGGAATTTTGCATCCAGAAATAGCTATTTTCTTTTTGCGAAAGAATAAGAGTTCCGTTTTTGCTGTATTTAGCGAGATGTTATTTTCCAGTAACCAGTTAGTGATTTTAAGTCGTTATTTAGCTTATGTATATAGCTCTTTAGAAAACATTAAAAAAAAAAAAAAAAATATGTATATATAATTAAAGACACAAAAGGCTTCCCTGAACAAAGAAATAACAGCAAATCCAAGGGTGGCATGCAAATTTGACTTTTAAATTATTTTAACAATCTGAATGAAGATAGTGCAATACATAATACAAGAGCGTAACTCGTTACTCGTTAAAATTAAAAATGGTGATTTTGCCTAACATAAGATTTTAACAAGCCAACATACCAAATACAATAAAAATAAAATCTAAAAAAAAATCCGAGATTTCAGCTTAATCGGAGTTTAGCTTTCTTGGAAAAGTCAAAAAAGAAGATTTTTCTTATTTTCGAGTCAAAAATCACCAACTTCAATTTTATCCAAAAATTAATGCACCAAATCATTATATCAATATTATTAATTATATCAATATTATTAATTATATCATTATTATTAATTATAACAATATTATTAATTATATCATTATTATTAATTATACCATTATTATTATATCGTTATTATTATATCATTAAAACTGTATAGGAAATGTTTTCAAACAGTTATTCTTTAACTGGATAACAGTTGCTATGATCATATCACAAACGATTCTTTAAATGTAGAGGCGTCAATGTTAAAAAGATATGTTGATATGTATATATCTCAATTATTTTGCAGACAATTTCATAACACATACGAAACATAACAATGCAAAGAAAAAAAATAAATTCCAGTTCAAGCTCTAATGGAAAAATATTACTGAATATATTTAGTACATTTAATAGCTACCACTCAATAATTTGAAGACAAGAAGATCTGAAATTTCATCTTTGCTAGTAAATATAAATACAAACACCCAGATTAAATTATACCATGAGATTTCCATTTTAAATGATAGAAAAAAGGTAGCTAATCAGTTTAAATCATTTTGATAATTGTTAAACTAAACAGACAGTTGTATTACAGCATCATATTACCAGTTTGTGTATTATATAGTGAACCAATGACTATAGCAGTGTCATCAGCAAATTGGCATCAGTAACATAGGATCGACATGTTGTCATAGAAATACCCTAAATAATGGAGTTTTTCATTTTTAAAAGCAATGATAAGTGTTTATACACAGATTAAAATGCCAGGCCAAAATTCTTTTTGAACATTTGATTTGATATAATTACTTTTATCTACAAATTCATAAATTTGTTTTTAGAATAGCAGGTCCAAGAGTTATTGCTCTGAAATTGACGGACCATTAGTTTGTTTCTTTTTGTAAACCTAATCTGTTGTTGCATTTTTCTGACAACCTGAAGGTTTGTATTGCAATATGCGCAAAAGTTGAGATCAAAGTATAGAACAAATCATAAATGAATACATTTTTTGGTAAGATGGAGCTTCTAAATTCTTTTGCTGTGTTATGAAAATTCTTCATACTTATGAAAATGTTCAAAACAAATATTTTCACTGAAGAATGAACCGATGCATTTGATTCAAAGATTCTTTTACCGTAGGACCAAAAACAACAGTTGATTTTGATTTTCGCATCGCAGTTTAATCATCATTTAAGGAACATTTCTAAGAAGTATTCAGGTGACAAATTTAATTTCTTCTAAGTTTTGCTTTTGACAATTACTTAATAAAACATTTTTTTTCAGCTGCCCCTTTGAAAGACTGGTGGTGACAGCTTTGAAAGACGGTGGTGACAGCTTTGAAAGACTGGTGGTGACAGCTTTGAAAGACGGTGGTGACAGCTTTGAAAGACGGTGGTGACAGCTTTGAAAGACGGTGGTGACAGCTTTGAAAGACGGTAGTGAGAGCTTTGAAAGACGGTTGTGACAGCTTTGAAAGACGGTGGTGACAGCTTTGAAAGACGGTGATGGCAGCTTTGAAAGACGGTGGTGACAGCTTTGAAAGACGGTGGTGGCAGCTTTGAAAGACGGTGGTGACAGCTTTGAAAAATGGTTGTGACAGCTTTGAAAGATGGTAGTGACGGCTTTGAAAGATGGTAGTGACGGCTTTGAAAGATAGCGGTGGTGATGGCTTTGAAAGATAGCGGTGACGGCTTTGAAACTGAGATATCCAAAAATTTTGTTCAAAAGTTCTGAAGATCTGAAACTTCTATGTCAATTTTAGAAATAGTGGCCTAATCTAAAACTCTTTAGACGACCTACGTAGCTTAATCAGTCCTTTAGACAGATATTCAGACGACCTAGGTAGTTTAATCAGTCCTTTAAACAGATGTTTAGACGGCCTAGGTAGCTTAATTAGCCCTTTAGACAGATGGTTTCGTCAATAAGATTTCACCAAGCCCTTAATATCAGGAATATTCACAACATGACATAATCGTATATAAGTTTTTAACCCTCTCTAATCGCTAAATCTACAACTGCAATAACATTGGTAATGAATATTTACTTCAGAATTGTAAGGATCGTAATTTACATTATTTTTAAAAGGAATTTTATTCATAATAATGGCAGTTGTAAAATTAATAATACTGTATAACAATAATAACAAGTCTTGATAATAAAAAATGAATAAATTTTCTTATAAACTGTGATTTCTAACAGTAACAATTTATTTTTTAACTTATGCGGGTCTGTATTTGAGTATTTACTTGTTAAAAGTTGTTGAATGTGTTTATCTTTGCCACAGCAATTCTTACGTGTTATCTTCGTCATGGAAATTCTTATCAAAATGTTTTAATGATAATTATATAATAAATTGACCTAAGAAAGATATTTAATGCCATTTTAAAACAGTTTATCGTAAATTCCATAAATTTCAAGAATTATCTCATTTTTAATTTGAAATTAGTGATTTATAATCTGTCCATTATTTAATAAAAAAAACAAAACAAACTCAATAACTAAAAAAGCGTATAATTATTACGTTATTATTATTAAAAATTAACTTACTTATTATTTAAAAACCTTTATAAAGGATGTAAAACACCAACAAAATAAAATACAATGCTGCTATTAATGTCTGTCCTGTCAAATGATATATTATAAAAATGAAGAGCTTAACCTTCGGCAGTTTTGATGGAAAGTTGTTGTTTTGTGTTTGTATTTCATGATTAATTGACAAGTTCCTTTAACTCTACGTTTGTGAACACACTTCACTGAGCACTCATTCCCACTTATTTGATTTGCTAGTCTTTCGATAGAAGCAAACTTTGTTAACTGCGTCTTTGTAAAGTTTAGGTTGACTGTACCGGAGTAGGTTAGAAGTGGTAGAATCGTTGTCTTATAAATCTTATGAGTGACATTTAAGTCAAACTGCTACATATTTTGCTTAAAAACGTAAGTCTGGAGCTCACTTTTTTGTACACTGAATCAAATTTTAGCTTGAAAGGAAGTGTGTTATCGATTATATTACCAAGGTACTTGTATTCTGTTACAAAATTTACTAAGGTTATTTTGTAACTCAAATGTAATGTATTGTTAGCTAATAGTTTAGCTGTACCGAACAACATGGCTTCTGTTTTGCCTTTATTCACATTTATGAGTAGCTCGTTTTCATTGAAATATTTAGATAGTTTCTCGAGATCTTCATTTATCTTATTCTCTATAACAACTTAACTTATCTTAGCAAGCACGTAGTAGTAACTATCGGCTAGTATCGTAGTTTGAAAAAAATGATGGAAAATCTAAAATATTTTTCAATATAAACAAAGCCTCTTTCTTTAGTAAATCAAAAAAAAAAAAAAATTTGAAAGAATCATTACATTATATTGGGCAAAAAAAGGCTATATTATAGTTGCATATAGAACACTGCTATTTTTTTTCAATATTTTGCTTGTAAATTTTTTAGAAATTTACCTGTGCGTCAGTAGGTAAATCAGAATTCCAAGGCTTGTTTTTAAACATTCCACCAGCATTCCATTTGTAAAGTCGTAGACAACCACCAGTAGAAAGTTCTGATTGTAAAGAAAACAAAAAATAAAACAAACAAAATCAATAAAATTCAAGTCAAATAAAATAAAATTTCATGAGCGCCATTTTGACAACAAAACAAAATTTTTCCAGAAAATCGAAAAGCAAAAAATTTTCTAGCAACAAGCATGATCATAGCAACAAGTAATATGATAGTAACAAGCATTATCATAGCAACAAGTAATATCCTAGCAACAAGTATTATGATAGCAAGAAGCAACAAGTAATATCAAAAAAAAGGGATTTGTAACTTAGGAGAAAAAAAACAGCATTTTTTATAAGTCAAAAACTTCAAAACTCATCTCAAATTTTAAAATAGCAATTGTAGAATAATAAATAAAGCTATAATTAACACCACTCATTAATTAGCATAATTAGCATTACCACTAAGTTTCACCACAAAATTAAGAAAAAAAAAAAAAAAAAAAAAAAAAAAAAATTGAAAGATTAAACCACAAAATATGTAAGCCATAAAAAAGATAATTTCTTAAATTCTTAAAGAGAAATCACAGCTATTAGGAAAGAGAGAGAATGCTAAGCCGATATATAAATGTATCAGACATCTAGGTAAACTTAGTTAAAGGAGTCTTGTGAATCTATTTTAACAAACAAAGCTAACATAACCTAGAAAAAAGAAGCGTAAAAAAAATATATGATGTTGCATGGGCTGGTAAAATAAACATATTCAGCGGTCATCTTCGCAACACTTAATTTAAAGCAAATATTTAAGCCATTTGTTGTGAGAATGATGTTTTTGTTTTACAATAAACTTAAATTATGCAACCCTTCTTCGAAATAACTTTAATTCCAGGCTCCATGAAGGACTCCTTTGATTTCGATTTTTGAACAATTCCATCAATTTTAAAAGATATTTGGAAAATAATTGCGATACCTTTTAATCTGTTGACTAGATATTCTTGGTTAGTTGTTACATCAAGGTAAGGTATAATAGAAGCTAACGACGGCAATTGCTGGGATTTGGTGGTAGCCAGTGACTGCAAAGTGCTTTGGCTGATATCTACAAAACAAAACAAAAACAAACAATGCTAACCTCACTCCTTAAATTTTAACTAGAATTAATAATATTAAAAAATATTAATAATAATAATATATTGTATTATACAATCATAGAAATATTAAAACAAGGTATATTTGATAATTTACTTATTATGAGTTGCTCTTACAGAATCACCAATGAGTTTGTTATTTTGTAAAAAAAGTTGTTTAGTTAAACATTTTTTGATCAGATAAGCAATAGTAAATACACTTTCAATATGTAAAGGCATACTGGGATCAAAAAACTATATCCACCATTTTAAAGAACATAAAATTCTGTAAAAAAAAAAAAAATAAAAAAATAAAATAAAATTATATATATATTTAAACATAATATAT
>JAUZNK010085551.1:0-12870 GCA_035046665.1 Euphysa ruthae | reverse complement strand
ATTCGATCAATCAATAACCTTTATTTAAGGTTGATAAAAGTTGAATAGCGAAAAAAATATACACTATACATTTAAATTCTAATATAAAGCAATCAAAGTTTTTTTTTTTTTTTTTATATAAATACAACAACTACATTTAAAAACTTTGTGCTTCTTAACCAGTTTTTTAAAACAAAAAAGTTTTAAAAAACTTTAAAACTGAAAGGTACCTTTAAGACTGAAAACTACCTACCTACTTTAAGACTCTTATTTTTATGAGGAATTTCAAAAAATAAATTCAGGAACCTTTCCAGAACGTTTCTAAAAATTATGACAACTGAATATTTCATGTTAATACAATTTTGAAGTAATTAGTGTGAATAGATAAAAAATCCTTGCGTCACTAATGAATATAAAATTACATAAGATATTACATTATCTCACACGTATATTTATTTATTTATATACGGTCATACATAAACATCAATAAAATTTTACGGGGAATTTCTTTAATAAGTAATATATAAAGGTTTCCGAAAGCATGACAAGCTTGTTGGCTAGCCAAAGTTAGAAATGGTATATGGTAATTGATGATAGAAGAAAACTGCAACAGAATTCAACAAATAACAAGTTTTTCTATGCTACCAGGTTTTAATATGCAATAATCTATTGGAAGAATAGTTTATACAAAGAAAAATGAGTTTAATGATGATTCAATTTAAAACCAATCTAAATTTACATTTATTGTTCATGCGTTTGTTTGAAGACAGGAAACTAAATACCATGTATGTTTAAGATCATTTGAATGGAATGTTAATGATTCTTTTTTTTTTTTTTTTTTTAACTTTTAAATAAAAATCCCTGTAGACAGTATTAAAATTAATTTCGATTTCGTTTTGATTTCGTTATTGTCTTGATTTGATTATTCTCTACTGTTCAATTATTAATAATAAGAAAATAATAAGGCGAGAAAAAATAGGCACGAATTTTGGCCCGAATTTCTGCTCAAAAATCTGCTGAATCAGCAAAAAAAAACCTTTCTTACTATAGAGAATATTTCGCGATTTTGCCATATGGGCTCCATCTGCGAAGCTCGCCAAGCTCGCTTTTTGTTTTCGTAAAAACACTTAAAAAAATTCTTAGGCAATCCAGGTTAATGAGTTTCGAGTGTTTATATGAAAATTTGACCAGTAATCACACCACAACCGTTATAAAATTAAGGTTTAATTAGTTATAGATGGAAATTCATACAATCACGTTTTAGTTTTTTTGTAATTATGTGACTGTGTCTGAAAACGCACAATAGCTTCCCAACAAACCGGTTTTATTGACACATATTTCTGTCACATTCAGACCAAATGCAAATGAGCTTCCCAAACTGTCCACCAAATTGTTTTCCATTGTTCGGTCTTTATACCTAAAAGTTTACCAAGAAAACCTTCAGCATAATCACAGTTGGTCACTGTCTCTCACAATAGCACCCCAAAACGGCATTAATTGACACTCGTTTTTGTCACTTTCAGATCAAATGCAAATGAAATTCCCGAACCATCCACTACAATATCGTTATTCTTGATGGTTTACCAAAAAAATTTCAGCGTATTTAAAAGTTTTTTCTTTTTCTGCACAATAGCCCACCAAAAATGACGTTAATTGACACTCGTTTTTGACACACTCAGACCAAACTTAAATTAACTTTCCAAACTGTCCACCAAATTATTATTCCATTTTTCAATTTTTGCACCTGAATATTTACTCAAACATCTGGTCCCTATCCCGCACAGTAGCTACCCAAAAGCGGCATTTTTGTCACTTTCAGACCAAATGCAAATGAACATTCTAAGTTCTCTTTTTCTCTAGCGTTTCATTGGGCACACTGTTTCTTTTATTGTTTCCATGACCTTTTATTTTGTTTACTTCTGAGACTGTGATAGAAAAGATTTCCTTTCAATAATTTCATGAATTATAGCTGGTCTAATTTGAATTTGTTTAAATTATCAGTATGAGTTAGACTATTTCTACAATCCTGGAAAAAAAACCTTTGCCAAATTGTTATTTTCATAGACAACTACATCCCCTTCGCCTACAATCAATATTGATTAGTTTTATATAGCTCAGGTCGAGTCCATAACCTTGCTAGGACAACATTAATTGTGGGGGAGGGGATAATGTGCAGCATTGATAGAAATTTTTAGTTTGGCAAACTGTATTGTCCAGGATTGTAGCTATAAAGAAAGTTCTTGATAAATACGTATGGTATACCTCAAGGTACTTCAATGTCTCTGGTTTGGGTAAAGAAAAACTATGAGTTTCTTATCAAAAATGCTAAAAAAAGTGTAAACTATGTTTTTATTTCAGAATTTTTTACTTTGGTTTTACTTTTCTTAATAGTATGTTTTGACTTCTGAGTCTTAAAATTTTATGTTTCAGCGTAATTCTTGCTATCGAATGCCTTTTAAACTGAAAAACCGCCTCTCTAACAGGAAGACGTCTAATATTATGATTCAATTGTCTTAGCATACAGTCATGAGAAATGAAAAACAAAAAAAATTTTTGGATAATGGCAGAACATAAAACTCATTTATCCTGTCTTTTAAACTCTAATGAATTAATGTGTTATGTGAACATACGTTCAGACATCTTGAAGCGCTAAATCCAAAAAAATTGTCTGGTTTTTTTTTGACAATCATTGCGGTTAATACCGAAAAAAATTGCGGGTCGGTCAGACACGCATAATTCCTCATATTTTCAGATTCACGATATCTTATATGTTATGTTGGCCTTAAGTTTTTATCAGTGTAGTCTAACCTTTCGACCAAAAAATATCAAAATGTTTCAGGGGTCACATGAAAAAATATGTCATTTTGCATTATATTTTCGTCTACTTTTCAGATTCACATTTCTTAATTTGATTGAAAAAGGGCCAAATTTTAGAAATTTGGCCACAAGTTTGTATCAATGTTATAAAACTTAAAATAAAGTTGTAAATGTAATATACTTATAGCTTAAGATATCAAAAAAAATTTCAGTGTAGAGCTCTTAGTAATACTTTACTCTTGGTGAAATTAAATGATTCATTGAAACATGATGTAAATTATAGAACAAAAATCAAGCTCGCATAAAATTTTTAAATACCTTTGGAATTAAATGATATTGGGTACATACGAAATTTTTAATTTCACATTTATTTGATAATAAAACCACTAATGCGAATTAAAACAACTGAAAAAGAATGTCCAATTTGATTTTTTTTTCTTTAAATCTTTGTACAAAAGTGAATTCTCATATTTTTTTCATTTACATTTCTTCAGCATAGGTGACACCCATTTTTACGTAACACAAAATACATAATGGAAATTCTGTCGTCACCGTTACCACTACAATTTTTATGCAGCATTATTTAACTAATTATTTACCCAAGATTCTGCATCCAAGTTAAGACTAAAATCAAGTAATATTACATAGTGGATAATTTTTTCGTCCCCGTTATAACTAAAATTAAATAGCATTACGTAACGAAAAAATTACCCAGGGTTCCTAGTGCAGTTTGAACTAGAGTAGCAATAAAAGTATAAATAACAAATGTTTAAACCGCAATAAAATGTTTCCAGAAGGAACCCCTAAGTTGTGCATATGTCACAAAGCTAAGTGAGCAGTCCAAGCAACAATCATAAAAAACGTCACTTACCATAAAGCTATGTTACATACCTTTTGGCATGTGTAAGGGACAAATAAGGACTGATAAGTACGAAAATGATACCATAAAAACATGTACAAAATAAAACAAACAAAAGTGCAGCATCCAAGTTAAAATTTTAATAATATTATTTTCATAAATTATTAATTATGTGAGAAGTAGTTTTAAGTTTTGATAATTGCTGAAAATAATATACCTGTATTCTATACCAGAATGAGTGTCAGTTTTTCAAGAGACAAATGCACACGTTTAAAAACTTTAAACTGTTACTGTTGTCTCCCAGAATTGTTTAGAAGAAAGTTAATTTTTATTTTAATTCAATCACAGTACACTTAATACTGAAAAACTTATGAATATTTAAGAAAAATCATATTTTTCTCCTTTTATAAGCACTTGTCTTCAAAAGTTTTTAGAAAATATTGCTTTTGTGTCCAAAAATTGCTTTTATACCAAACCTTAATAACTTTAATTATAACTCTATTGGAATTTATTGGGATTTCGTTAGATTATTCTCTGAACACTTTCTAGAACTTTCTGGTATGACTTATGATAATGTCAAAAAGTTACTTTATTCTTTGTGTAGCCAAATGTAAGCCTATGTACAAATGTCCAATTAATGGCCTTGCTTACATTTTTTTGAACATATTTATTACTACCAGTAATAATATGATTAAGAGGCTTTTTGCAATAAAAAACTAAGCTATTTGCAGCAAAACCATTGCGCGTCATTTTCCTCATGATCGTCACCTCACTCCATTTTTGCACATTTAGAATGGCGTCAAGACCCGCTCATTCATCTTTTATTTAGCTAATTTGTAATATTTGTCAGTGTAAACAAACGGTTAATAAAAAAATGTCTGCTTTTTTAAATGCGAAGGCCGCTAAGAGGGGTGCCTATAATTTTACGTGGCCGAAGGCTGCCAATAAAAATAAAAATCTTTTGTCGACCTCAGAGCTAGCCAACCCTAAATTACAAAAATGCGAACTAGTTTACCTTAACCTTTCGTTTTTTCAGTCCAGAACTCATTTCAAAAATGGCAGATTTGGACATTTTGAAAACGATGGATCAGCTTCAAACCAAAACCACTATTTGAAACAATAGGCAGATTTACAATTTTTATTGCTTAAACAAACGTCTTACGGAACCTTCACATCTGTTTCTTTGATTATTTTGTCTCAACTGCTCTTCATGATGAATACTAAACACTTTATGATGAAGAAAATCATAAATACTCTAAAAACCACTAGTTTGTGTTTGATGGAAATAATGCTTGTTTTCTTCCAACAAATAGACACAAATGTCGTCTTTAACAGAAACAAATAAAGACTGAGAAAACCCTAGCATAATTGATAGTTATCATTACCTAGGTAAAAAATCAGCATATAAACATAAGATATCACATCACGAAGCACAATACCATACACTAACCGTTAAATCCTGAGATTACTGTAACCTATTTCAAGAAGTATGTTCACTTGTAAATAAATTTTGTACTATTTTTATCGTTTCTGTAAAGTGCACAAGCGCTAGCTTGCAGTAATCTTAACCCTGCCTATACAATACGGTACAAAGCATAATATCTTCATAAACCAATACAACACAGATCGTATCAAAATAGTGATAAAATAATGTGCTGTCCTTAGCAATTGTTGCAAGAATATTTTTGAGTTTAAATTGAAAATTACAGAGCTTTGTCATGAACATAGTATTTAATTAAATAGTTTTGAAGATTGATCTTTGCATGATGGATGGATGTTTATTGTTAAAAGATCTGAGATATAGATTCCATTCATGAACACAAGAAAATTTCGCTTATCTTATTCCATAAGTGTTAGTTTATATAATTGGTAATTGCTAGGTTCCCCTGGTGTTGTGATGGAATTAATAAACCTGCTATCATTTTATTAAAAAAAACTTGTTTTTTGCAAACAAAAATTAAAATGTCTTTGGTGTAAGAAAGAACTGCTTGAACCATTTCTAGTGGAAACATTGGAGCTTCTTTGGGCAAACTATATAAAACGTTGTTGTATTTCACACGCCTGTCAGCTACAATTTAAATTTAAATAAATTTTTTTAACGTTGGATAAGATGTAGTTGTATAAAATTATTACAAAATATTCGTAAATACTAATATAATCCAAAAAAATCTCAAATTCTCAGAAAAAAAATAACAACCCATAAGCATTACAAACAAACACTTACAAAAACACCTTTCCATTCTTTAGTTCAACGTTTAAAAATTTGCATAGGGGGAGAAGTTTCAATATAATTTGGGATTTTTTTCTAAATAAGACTGCCCTTAAAATGGAATGAGTTTGTTCCACTGAGCAGAAAGAAGATTTAAAAGATACTTTTAAGGTTATACGGTATGCATTATAACGAGAAGATATCTTGAATTAGTTTATGACTTATGTTTTCATTACAGATAAATAAAGATAAATTTGTTGTCAAACTTTTTCGCCCAAGAAACATCAGTTGGAATTTTGAAGGGTTAGCGACAAGGGAGTTTATAAAAAACCAAGTGGCATATATGGGTTAATTGAGCTTTAAGTTTGCTAATAACTAAACCAACCGAGGTATCATAGACATATACAATGTTATTAACGGCAAGATTACATACTTCAGTTTCTTCAAGAAAAAGGAAAAAATCGTTTTCGAAAATATTAAAAAAAAACATAAGATAATCACTTACTTACTATTACTGAATTTATATAATTTCGATGTGGAAAAATCAGGCGAAATTGAAACTTCAATTTCCGCTCAGTATTCCAAAAACTCTTCGAATTTTACAATGTGAGAAATTAAGGGAAATTCTTAATTTTTCTTGAATAAAATCAAGTGAAACTTAGAAATCAATTTCAAACTTGAGGAAAATTTCAATGTAAGGTTTGTGGAATGTTGCGAAATTGTAGGATGGAAATGCTCGAAAAAATAAAAACTTCAGTTGGAAGTATAAATAAATCTATCAAATCTTTATAAAACCTTATAATAATATAAAGTATACATTATGTTATCTAAGTTATATTTATTAGATATATATATTTGTAAGTAAAATCTTTATAAAATATGACTAATATATAAACTAATTTAGTCCAATTTAAAAAAAATTATAAAATCTAGTTTGAGGGAAATTCTTTTAAATCCCTGGGTAATTTATTTATAATTATATTTACACGATAAAATGTTAGGACTACTTTAATCTTAGACTATTAATAGTCGTTTCTCTTAAAAAATGCAGTGGAGCTGGCAAACTTTTGAAATGCCGTGTAATTCTCTCAAAATAATTTTCTAAATGCTTTTATTTTGAATTATCTGATAAAATTTCAGTGAACTTATCTGAACTTTCCCTCTTTAACATCGAAGGTTTGAATTGACTTTTTTCGAAGGCAAACGCTTCATTGGCGAATCAGCTGGAACCCTTTTCTTACGGACTGCTGACGTTGAATTGCCTTGGTTATGTTTATGACGCCTCTTGCCAACGAGATGAATAAGGGATGTGAGTTCGGAACAACACAAACCAGGAAATTTCAAAAGCAACATGTTGTTTACACCATCTTCCTCATCCGACATGAGTTTCTGATTGACGTCATTCTAGAACACCATCTCCTATTCACCTTCTAAAAACTTGCAGCGGGAATCGTACAGCTGAAAGAGCAGGATAGTTGATCACAAAGCAAGAAACCAAAATCTTTATAAATGTATTTGGAAACCATTGTCTTCAGAAATTTGTAATACGTTATAATGTGACAGAATTTCTTCAATTGACAAAATCACTTTAAAATCTTCACCCGGTTTATTTAAAAAATTATTATTTTCTGGATTCAACTCTGAGTTTATACTCTCACTAACTGGTAAAATAACCACCAAAATAATACCGAAAACTGTCATTTTTATATTTGCGACAATTTTTAGAGTATCAATGTATTTGATATGTTTTCATACAAACTAGCATCCCTGGGTGGATCAGGAAGACATGCACTTAAAGTACTATCTACCCATTGAGTTTATTCAATTATCTTCTCTATAATCAATTTTGGAGCATCTTTAATCCAAATAAATGAAAATATAGGAGGACTTCCCTAGACATGAAATTCAACACTTATAGCATAATACTGAGTTTTGACTAACTGACCATCAGAAACTAAGCAGTGAGAATACAGCTATACTATATTTTGAAAATTTCGCGCAACAAGCACCGAGTTACTATTTAATACTTTGCATCGTTCATTATGCGTCAAATTATTTAAATCATCACTATCCAAATCGGAAAAATTCAGTTTTGAAATAATAAATATTAGGTCTTCCCATCTTAAAGACCAACACAGGAAAGTTTAGGAAAAAATAGGCAGTCCAAGTTGCTTTTCCATTGCCAAACATTTAGATTTGAAAGTTTTCCAGTATGCCAGTAAGCCTTTAATTGATTTCATAAATGAATAAGCTTTATCATTTGACTATATAATCTTTAAGGTGTTGCTTAAAATTTCGTCCAAACATTCCAGTATCTCAGTTTTTAAAGTTTTTCATGTTCGACGGTACTTAATCTGAGCAATCCTCGATTTTTAGCGTTTCTTTGCAGAGCTTGAGGCGAATAGTTTTTATTTACAAATGAACCAATCACCGCTTCATTTTTTGCTATTTTATGCCTTGAAGTGGAAACCATATTATCAGTATACTACTTTCATTGCTGCTAAATTTGCTGGATGATTCTAATCTCTAAAAATACAGAATAGCCATCTTCAACTAGCGATTTGAATCGCAAGGTCTGCACTCCTGAAATATTCCACGACAACAAGCTATTTTCAAATAGGGACAGTTTTTGCGCAAATCGAGTGGTGTAATTAATCTCTTTATAGCCAAAGCGGAAGAGTAAGAGGCCTGGTTTTAGTTTCACTTTTTTTTCTAAATTCAAAAGACAGTGAGCTTCGTAGATGGTCCTCTTACACAGTATACTGCTTTACTGGTTGTGTGTATGAGTTTTTCTTTTCCCTTTAAATCTAAATAATTTTAATTTATTTCAATTTGGACATATCGATAAAGTGTGCAGAAATGAATAATTGGTAAGGTAATATTATGATTTTTATTTTATTGCATTTGGTGCCCTCGAAGAGCTCCTAAATGAGTGAATTTTTTTAATGTAATAAACAAGAGCCTGGACCTTCATTAAACATGCAGTAGATTTTTTAACTATGGCTAGTATAACTTAAATTTAATTGCATTTGGTATTCTACATTTTGTACTAATTTCTTTGATGAAGAAAAGTTTTCTTTGATGAAGAAAACTTTCCTGTTTTCAATTTGAAAATTTAAATTTATTTTGGCAATCTTTATAATCCTAGGTTATTTAAATTTTTTTGGTTGGGTTACAATGCGATACGTAAAATTTTATCCCCTACACACACTCACTTTTGTCCCCGCTTTCATGTCAAATATGATTTTTACAGTTAAACTGATATAATTTTAGATTTCAAACAGTCATAACTATCGAACCGTAACTGCTATTGAGACAAATAAGACATTATTGGAACATAGTCTTTCATTTGGTATCGAAAACTTTGTTTTATGTTATTGTTTTAAAAAAGGCTTGGCATCCCTACCAACAAATAAACCTTCATTTTCTGTGAGAATTAAACAAATAGTAGTTATTTAGATGAGGTATTATAGCAGTAGCATCACTTGTACATAGCACCAGTATAAGAATTATGAGGCAAAAATGAAAAAAATAAATTCTTAAAAAAAGCGCAGTATTATTATCAATAACCACTTCATTTTGATATAGCAAAATTTTTTTACTGAACAAACTACATCATCAAGTCAAACTATGTGAGTAAATCATCTACATTCAGATGTCGATTAAATCCAATCTATATAGATTATTACCACCAATATTTAATATATGATCTAACTCATTATGTTGCCACAAAAAGACTTTTCCTAAGAATTTTCCTAACTTTACCAACTCATAACAGTTAAAGAATTACAAGCACATTGCATACACCAGCTGTATCAGCAAATTTTGGATCAGCCTAATTAAATGTACTCTGAATTGATTTAAGAAGACTATATATATTACATAGAAAGGCATCTTCTTTTTTTATTGAGTTGATTTCTAACAGCTTCTGTTAGAGTAAATTCGATAACCTCAGTTGAAAAATATTTATTGCATTTCAAAGTTATTATTTAATACCTACACAAAGTTTCAGTTTGTTTCGCAATCAAGTTTTATTTAAAAACTTAAATTCAAGTAGTATTCAGAGTCACAGCCTAATTTTCAATGTATACTTGCAAATCCTGCAGTAAAACTATACATTTTTTTACTGATAAACAAAGCACGAAAGCAAGTAATATGATTCCAAGAGCAGCGTGGTTCTGTTTAAATTATAATATAGTGCAAAGTCGAAATTTGATTGGACCATTATTACATTTCGCCGTAATAAGCGCCTGTATTTTTTGTGAACGAAACACGCATTTCAATAGCAGCCCTTTTTTGGCGGACGAATTATACTTGAAATATCCTTTGTTCTCTATCAAACATATAAGAATACGGGGGTGGATATAGTGCGTATGTGTAGAATCGATCGGTACTGTTACAAAACTGTCCATCTGAGTAAAAAAAAAGATTTATATATTATATTTAAAAAAAAAAGTATTTGTTAATAAACAAATGGAATGGCAACTTCTTGGTCGATTTTTAAAACCAAAGTTTCTAATTTTCGGAAACTTTGTTCGACGCACGATAACCATTTCCATGTCATACGCGTGTTTATTATGCAAATTATAAAGCCAAGATGCTGACCGATAGTGTTGTTCTGGACACCTGAACCTTTGGCTAATAAAAATTCTTACCGATGGCTTGACATTCCTTCAAGTCTAGTTATATCACCGACACTATCAGCCTTGAAAAATGACCTTGAGCCAGGCAGTGTTTTAACTTCACAAATAACACAAGAGACCAGGCTTCACCGATACGCATCAGCTTGGACAATTTTACCACCGAATATCTGGTATTTCATTGGGTAGCTTAGTTGATTAAGCTTGCTCCAAAGTATACGTAAGTAGTCTAGTGTGCATCGGTATGATTCATGCGTCAGAAGTTGTGCGGATCATACTTCATTCTGTTCTACGCTTACTCACGAAAGGGCTGAATAGCTGTGGAGAGAAATCTTTTTTTTATTTCCAGAAATAAAATTGATGTAATATTGAATACTAAGAGATCATTAAGCAAAATGATTGGAATATTTATCAACCAAATTTTCAGCACTTAGGTATGGTTCCAAGGAAAATTTTTTATGTATAAAGTAAAACATTTAAAATGAGGCTTTTACATATTATTTCCATAATACGTTAATAGCAAACACTGTGTTGTACTTATTAAACTAGTTTGATTTAAGAAGAAAGTCCAATGATTAGCATGCCGCCTTTTTCTATTTATAGATAGATTTTTATTGATATTTATTTACTAAATTTTCTCGACACCTGAGGTAATTTAGTAAAAAAATCGTCCTACTTCTTCACTTCACTAACAATTTAAATCTACAAGCAATCATACTTATAGAGGCAAAAGCCGGAAAAAGAGCAGTAATACACAAACAAAACCGTGTTGAAATATGATATCGCTTTTTCTCTATTATCTGCACATGCTTTGTCTGGATGCGACAGTGTACCTCAGGTTGTTTGGTGTTGGGGGGGACAAAAGTGTCCGATATTCTGCAAAAAAATATGTGTTATGCAATTAGGAAATTTGAATTCAAGCTTTTTGAATCATTGCAGAACCAACAACCTTTGTCGGTGTTTGTTATGGTGTATAAAACGAACACTCACTACACAACATTTCAAATGCTAGGTAGTATATATTTATTATTGTTATTTTTATAACAAATTAACACAGATTACAAGAAAATGAATCTAAAGTAAATTTTTAAATTAAGGTAAAATAAATTCATAACGAGTGGAGTACAATCTAAAGAAATAATTTTTGTATACAATATTTATCAATCTAAGATATATGACAGAGCAGTTCAGTGAACTTAATTTTATTACAAGTATACTCTTTGACAAAAACGAACAAAAATGGGGATATTATCATCTACTCCAAAGCTTAGTTTTCTGCCACCATCATGTTTTCGAGCTCAATGTCATGGGAGCACACTACCGCAAGAAGTAATGTGAAAAAAAACTTATATGTCCACTTATAAAGTTTGTTACAAATTTCTTGCTTTTGGGGGTTTTCTCCATCGTTCTATTTTCAAGATCGAAGATGTAAACTATGACCCTAAATATAGATGACAAGTGCTTTGAAATTTTGCAAAAATTCTGGTCGCAAAAAGATGTCTTGCGCATTACGGGTGACATTTAAAAGGCATATTCATATTTATAAGTCACTTGTATGATTTCATACAAAAAAGGTTTTTCATTATCTTTTTATCGAAATAGTTATTTTTGCATTGAAAAATAAAAATTTTCTAAACCATAATATTTTGGAGAAATATCTGAAATAAATTCGAAACCTCAATAATTTGAAATCACGTCCCGTATTTGGTTAAAAATAGGAAAATCTCTGCTGATAAATTAACGACACTCTATATTTTAAAAAATCTTCTCATTAACAATTACAGAGTAAATAAATACATTAACCCTAAAATAATATTCAAAACCTTTTTTATACAGGAAATTATAAATATAAATAAAAAAGCAAATAATAATTCAAACACAAATGATTATTTATATAAAACAAATCATTGCTTATCTGACGACACACATTACTTTAGCTTAATTATCCAAAAAAAAAGTAGAACCATTACAGTGTTATTATCAAAGTGAAAACAGGGTTTGCTGTATATCAGATAGCAACCCACAAAATAGAAGAATATTTATTTTTGTCCAAAAAATGTTTATTTATTAGTATTTCAGAATAAATCCAAAAATCATGGATGAACATTATAAAAATTAACTCCAAACATTTAAGCATTCACTGTTTTTGCCATTAAAGCTTCCGTTTCCTTCGCAGTTACTTAAAACTAAACTTCGATTTAACGAAAAATCATTTGAAATAACTAGAAAAACTATATAGATGACATTTAAGGGAGTTATAGAGATTTTAAAGTGGAAAAAAATATTATTTCAAAATCAGTTACACATTTAGTAAAAAAATACGTCAAAACTGGAATTTTGAAGCAAACATAATCATATTTTACTAT